>DVQH01000114.1:0-44971 GCA_018231625.1 Papilio phestus
CTGGTGCTTTGAAGCACGCTCGTAGAGAGTTGCAGTGGCGCGCGTGGAGTTCTATGAAAAATGTGCGTAATCTGATCCATGTCTGCGGTGCTTACAGACCAAAGTAGAGAAGACACAGTAAAAATTAGAAACGCAAAGCGGTTAGATTGGAGGCAGATGAGCCGAGGAGCGGCGAGTGGCGTCTTGTAAAGTCCTTAATGCTATCTTGTTTGTCTTTTGTTTGGTGCCTTGCTCGCCCAGCCACTGCTCATCTTGCCACCATTGGCAATGACTCTATTCGACGTGCCACTAAAAGCATTCTCAAATTCGCGATTCTGTCGGGGTAATTTTAGAAGCATGTCTAGCATGAGGCCAAGTAGCAGTGGGCAGTGGCGAGTAAGATTTATCGTTTTTCACGTCGCTACTACTCCTTGCTGGTGTAGGGTAGCAGTCGTGCTTTTCTGGCCTAGTGGGACAAACGTGTGCCTACCAACCAATAGATTTTCCTATTATGTCTCTTTATGGGACTCTAATGAGTTGCGCCGAGGTGGTTTGATGTTGGAAACAACACGGCCCAGGTCTCAATTAATGCTCCACTGGACATCGCCACGCGACCAGATGCTTCACACCCACAAGCCAGATTGTCGAATGCCCATTAAGGCCTGCTATCGTTGGCTGCCACTAAGGTCTCAATTTGTCAGCATAGTTGCTAAGAGATCGATGATCTAGTTACCTTAACTGTTTTCGCTGCGTTTTATTATCTGTCAACTCATGGTCATCTTAAGCTTTGGTTTAATGTAGTCACTTGGTATTCGTTGGTGAATTCCACTCTGGGTGTCTCTTTGATTGGTCTCTTTTGGGCCAAATCTAACAATGTGTACTTCATTTATCATTTGACTGCATAGCTTGGCTTTGTTTCAAATGCCAGCCGCTTGTGTCATTTGTATCTCAGGCTGTCCTATTCCAGCATTATCCCAAACTTTGCTGTGCTTTTGCAATGGGCTGGTTCCAGTTGACTTTATCACTAGATGGGCTGCAAAAGCGATTTGTCTCGGCTGTGTGCGCCAGCCGGTGGTTGAATCATGCGACGTGTCACCCAAGCTGGGGTGTAACTTGGCCCTTGTGTCTTTTGGATCGATCGATATGTTTGGGTCATTGACACCAAAGTTTGCACTTGAACTCGGGTCATCAATGCGTTTGTCTTGGGCGCACATTGATTGCTTTTGCCGCAATCGAATTAGCGCTAGACCATTTCATATCTCGGCCACAGGGTGCGCGTGTCTCCGAGTTGAGATTCTATTAGTAGTATTTTGACTCCTCTCTCTCTCCCTCTCTTTTTCTCTTATTCTTGTTTTATTTTTCTTTTTGTTCAATTTTTCCAAGCATTGCTCTGTTTTTATTTATTTTATTTTATTGTTTTTCAGAAAAATGTTCATCGGAGGCCTGAGTTGGCAAACCGCTCCTGGTAAGTGGTGATTTGATTCCTTTGCCACACACACACACACACACACACACACACACACATGACTCAAAAGCAAGAGTCTGCGCGCTCTATCATTCGTTCAACTAACACACTTTCTGTTCTACTGCGGCAAGACTTCTTAATTTATCTCAAAGTTTTACATTAGTGTAACTCGTGATCCAATTATCGCTACACAACTTTGACTAGCTGAGTTGAAAGAAATTCCGATGGTGGCAATGGCGATTCAGTGAATAAGCAACCATCAATCAGGTTGGCTTTGATTGAACAAGTGTTATTTTGTCTCCTGAAAACATTCTATAGAAATTAAGGACTCAAATTTCTTAAATTTTGTACTCGTTACCGGTATTTAAAAGAAAACATATCTGATATATTCAATACAAGAATTAGTCAAATTCTTAGTTTGACGACTTGGTGCTAAGTGATGCCTCATTGTGCCTCTCTTACGTCATTCGTTATTTTGCGACCACGCAACTTTCTTTCGTCATCTGCAAGGATCATTAATTATTTCGTTAAAAAGGTGCACTCATAACGAGCTGCGCTCCGCAATCAACCATAATCAGACTATATGTGTCTACGCACTTGAAGCTACTTTGGTTTTTGGATTTCTTGCCACTAGTTAATTGAGACTATTGCTATCAATGGCAATCAATAATCGCCAATTTGTTGGTCTGCACCCGAGTCTAGTTTCAGCTCTAGCTAGTGTCTGGTGGGGAGTTTGTTTCATTGTATCGCCAGTTCAAATGGGCTCGCTTCTCCACCGCATCACTATCGCAACTTACCCTTAGCCAATAAAGTGAAGTGGTCAGTGCCAACTCGTAACGGCCCGGTTATGGTCATTGCAACTCTATGACTGTTGACGCTGAGCACGATTTCACAATCTACATTTGCCGTATCTACCGTTTCTACTACTCTTGGGCCAATCTGAAATTGAGTTACATATCACGAGGATTTAGTGATGTATTTGCCATTGGTCTCGCTCTTGATAGCAGGTCCCTGACCTTCACTTGAGCTTCTAGGTCCAATTGGTCGGATCGCATTAGTGACTCATCTCAAATCCCTAGTGACAAACCATTCTATCATTTTTCTTACCAAGCTATTTCTATTTTAAATTTTATACAATTTGTTCTTTGTTTCTTAACATGCTCTTTGTAATATATTCGATTTTTTTGTTAACCATAGAAAGTTTTGCGAATTTTTGCCCCACTGGTGGTCGGACCAAGAATCGAGAATATCTTCTTTTGGTCTTGTCCCTACAGTAAATGCCTCGCCAGTGACATGTAGCTTGATTGGCTGTTTTAATTAATTTAGAGACTTTGCTTGATGTCGCCTGTGACAGGAGTAGTGAGCATTGATACGGCCCAGTGGGGACGAGATGTTAGATTGTTGAATCGACAACAATGAACACTCAATGATACTGAGTCAGTGCTGCCACTCGAGTCATCTCTCTGGCCAACCCAACATTAGTGCCACAAACAACAATACTTCTTAACAACTGGAGCGAGCTTCTCTGCCTACTACCGCTGCCGCAATGAGGCGCGCGCGCACACACACACTGCCAATCATTAATTCGTCTCACGTGCTTCACAGTCTTCCATGCGAAGCATTGAAGAGACTGGCTGTGGCTGTGCAGGCGCCATCACTAGCACCACCGTGGACATTGGATGCTGCATGTCGTGATGGCTGCGGTTTGACTCTCCCTCGGTGACACATCACACCGAGTTCCGCCGCTTAGAATGTCATCCGGCAGTGGAGAGTCCCTGCACCCCACCGTGTGTTGAGTTGCCTTGTGTGTGAAGATAATTTAAATTCAACTACTCGAGTGGTTCTCGAGCGCGCAATTGGATTTGAAAAGCCATTCGGGCCCGCATGTGATTGTGTGCTTCTGCGAGGTGGTGGTGGTGCAGAAAGCGCGCACACCAGAATCTTCTGGCAGAAGAGCCAGATTGCGTGTGGACACAAGTGGTGTTGAGTGTGCCAAGCCAGATTCGATCGATTTGGGCACGCACCAAGGCCCAAGCGCAATGGTTAGCCTTGTCGTGGCGAGACAACGCCTGCCAGACAAGCCTCATTGGGAATGCGAAGAATGCTGTTAACAAAGAAAAGCAAGGTTCTGCGCAAACATACAATAGTTATCGAGCGCCATCTTGAATCCCTTGCCTGAATGTTATATTCTAATCTCTGCATGAACATTTATTGATCCAAAGTATTCATATAATAAATGTAATGAATTATCTTTAGATGCCAGAGAAATGCATTATTTGTGCTCTAATAATGTAAAATCTTAACTTTGCCTACTAAGCTTTTAAGCACTAAAGAGGCTGGGGATAGCTTGTTCACACTGAGTGTATTTTCTAGTTGGGAATAAGATGACAAATGAGAAGCATTAAAATGGCAATGAGTGTGTTAACCGGAACATTACCGTAACTCAGATACACTTAACTTGGGTCTCACTATCAATTTGTTCAGATCTATTACATGTTTATATATTTTCATTTGCAAAGCAACGTGCTCACTTGTTTGCCAGCGTCACTAATGTTTGTTAGTGCAAGTCGCTGCAATAGAGCAACAATCGAACTTGACAGGCTAGCTGACTATTTATCCTTAATGAACAAATAATGCTGATTGACATGGCTGATGCTGCATTGCCTCTGTGATCATTGTTTTGGCCTTTGGGCTGAGCGGCGGTGATGTGGACTTCCAATCGATTCGAACAGTGGCACCATTGAGACTACTATTGCGCTATTCTCAGTTTGTCGGGCCCACTCGAGGCTTTCCACTTGTCTCCCTGGACTATTGTTCGCCACAATAACGGTTGGGCTGGATTTTAATTAAAAACTTGCTCAGTGTTCGGTACACTCAATCGATATTAAAACTTAAAGCTTGATTGATTTTATTTGGTCAGTGCGCTATTGAGCCATCAGCTTGTTCATCCTTATTCACTGGATTTTGCAAAGTATTCCAATGTATGTTCCTGGAATTGAGACACACTCTGTTTGATGCATTAAAAATTAATTTGATCAAATAACTTGTCGCGTTTGTTTTGTCAACCTGTAACACATCAGAGAGTTGCGTAGCGCATGTTCATTATAGTGTATTAATAATACAATCACTTCTTTGGTACTTTGATATTTGCTTTATACATACACTTGCATTCTCTGACTTGGAGTTTGAGTTGAGTCAATTTAGCTCTAGTTGTCTAGAAGTTGTCTGGTTCATTTCGAGCAGTGCGTGCTATAGTGAGCGAGAGGGTAACTTCGGCTAATTACCACTGGCGGAACTGTCTAATGGTCTGCTTGTTTGATCAGCACAACGAGTCCTCGGCTCGAGCGAATCACTATTCCCTCTAATGTGTTCCACACGGCATGAGGCAAAGCTTGGGATTGGTCTGTTGGTCGTTGGACTTTCACTTTGGGCCAGTTCCATTACTGATTTTCAAACAAGCTTGGCGGCTTAGTCCTATTACCAATCTTTTAGCTGTGCTCCTCTAATGATCATGGTCAGAGTATCACGTTAATGTAGGGTGCTGTTTGCTGATCATGGACCGAGTGATGGAGACATTCTAACAGTGTTGAAGTTACATAGTGAGGCACGCGGTTATTAGATTAGGATTGCTAGTGTCAAGTTGTTTTGAGACGTGGTGCCAACTAGGCAAACGGATGTCAGCCTAACTGGCTGAAGTACTCCCACTGGTGACGGTCAAGTTTGTCACCACTGCATCTCCGCCCAAGTCGAGCTGACACCTCTCTCGGTCATCTGCCCGAGATACGCCGAGTTACTGGAGCAGCACCGATGCGTGAACGTTTCCATCTAATATATTAAAAAATCGATTTTAGAATTGAGCTTTTCTCTGACTGAGAAAGGCGACATGAAGCGCTTGGCAAGCGGAACTTTACCCATCACGCATCACATAACCTGAGCAAAGCGACCCTGTTGGCACCCGGGCTGCATTCTCGGTGAATGTCCCACTCGCCTGGACGGACGGTTTGGGTGGCACCCACACTCCGCTCTCTCATTGCAATTTTATGTGTCAGGCCCAAGTGTGGTTCTCGTTTCTCCCCTCTCGTCCGTCTGTCCATCGGTTCATTCCACTGTGGTACAATTTCCCCCTCTAGCTCTCACTTCTGCAAGTGACAAAAATTGATTTGTCTCTATAGAAAAGACGCTAACAAGATGGCTGACGCGCGCGCGTTCGATTTAATCGAACTAGGAGAATAAAAGTAAATGTCTGGTGATGAGTCAGGTGGCGAGTGCGTTCCACCGGGCTCCACTCTCCACTCACTCTTCGCTCACTTGCACAATCACAGTAGATTTACGCCTTTGAAACACTGAAAATTTACTCTTTATTCTTTAACACGAGTGTAGTCGGGTTACAGAGATAAATAAGAAAGAAAGAGAGAGAGAGAGAGAGAGAGAGAACAGAGACCTGTAACACAAAATTGAATCTACTATGAGTAGCCATTTTTTAGTATTTGTGAAGTTTTTTTGTCGTCTTTGTTTTTGATGGGCGTCTGAGAGTACTTGCAACAGTCACTGATGAGAGGGTAGTTTTGCATTCTCTCTTTCTCATGCTCACATAGAAGCACATACACTCACTGTCTTTCATGCTTCTTTTGGTGTGTGTTGTTTGGCGTCGCCTCTGAGTCCAATCATCATAAAAGCGCGAAAAGTAATTTTGCAATGGGATCATGGAAGGGAGGTTTGAGCAACTCGCTGTCCACGTTTTCCATTTGGTCTGACATTCCACCAACTGTCTGCCAATACTCGGGATTATGCTCCACTCTCCCTCTCTCGCAAAACACATCGCTTCGATTCATCTCAAAACTTTAATTAGTCCGAATTGCTAAAAACAGACGCTGGGTACAACAATTTTTTTGCTAGAGTCGAATCTGCCTGCTAGCTGAATGTATCTATGATTTCATAGTCTACGCACACTTTTCTAGGGATATTCATTTTCTTTATGACTGAGTAATCGTTCTTTTGTTTTATTTGTTGTCGACTGGATAGATATTTATTTTTGTACACATATACTCTATCAGCAAGTATTTATTCTATAATAGCATTATTTAATAAATATTTTTTAATAGAAAAAATTTATTTGAGGAATTTCGATTTTTACAAATATGGTATTATGTTGGAAAAAATTGATAGTAAATTGCGTTTGTGGCAAGTGGTTTTTCTTACCTTTTTTTGTGACTGAAAACGGTTTAGAGGGTTTATTTTTCTTAGTGCAAAATTGTGTTCACTCTGCAGTAGTATTCATTATGGTGTGAGAGAGTGTGTGTGTTGACGTGTCTGGAATCAAGTTGATCAGTGGCGCGAGAGCGATCGCTTTAATTGACAATCAACTCTCTAGCGCCCGTGTTGGTCATTATCGCTTGCGCCACTATCTATTATTTAGCACCTCACAAGAGTCATGCCTTTCGATTGAAGGGATCCAAAAGGGCGAGTGAATCTCGTCTGCCATAGGCACCCGCAGTGATCGAACCATCGAGCACACCCAGCCGCTCACACCACCAACTGATAGCGATCTCTCTCTCTCTCTCTCTCTCTCTCTCTCTCTCTCCCTCTCCCTCTCTCTGCACTCTTCGAGACATTTGGCTAGCTCTCTAATGATATTAGAGTAATGGGTACTGGTAATGGACTCGACCATCTCGATGTGGGCCCGTTGAATTAACCTTTAGCTCAAAGACAGATCGCAGTAGTCAAAAGTGATCGTTTGTGTTGCTCCTCGGTGCCACCGAGTGTAATCTAATGAAATCTTGCACTAGTATCGTGTCGGCTAGTGGTGGCGAAGCAAAAACAAATAAACATCTCATGTTTATGGTTGTTCTCTGCTATCTCACTCTACTTTTCGTGTAGTCGGGGTACTTTGCTCTTGCTCGTGGGTGTTAAATGTCAGCTTGGCAACTTATTTACCGACATCTGTCTAGCAAGTTAGATGCCCTTAAGCTACTCGGGCTTGGTGCCATTCCGATGAGGTGCTTGTTGTCTTCTTGTCACTAGGTGGCCTGCACTACACTCTCGGGGTTTGACGTCACCTCTTCCCACTATATATATTCACGGGACGCTGGTACTCTCTCTCTCTCTCTCTCTCTCTCTCTCTCTCTCTCTCTCATACGCTTTTCCTCGCCATTGAGCGTTACGTAATGTCAATGCCAATGGCTTCCCACTCGGCGGCCATCTTGCAACATTGAAGCAGCATCTCACCTCTCTCTCCTTTCTTTTTTTTGCGGCATTCGATTGTGCAGAAGTACAAGCAACCTAAGCGAATCGCAAATGAGTTGAGTCAAGTTATTGATCGAGCCCGCAAATACATAGACACACACGCACATTTTTTCTTAATTATTTGGTTAGCATTATTGTGTTCGATTGAAGTAATGGTTAGGAGGCATCCATGGCATAGGTGCTAATGACACGAGTGCGATCAGTTGCGGTGCATACACAAGTCAGCACCAAATTAGAGGCCTACGGGCCATTGTTGGGTGCGAGGTAGCCAGCACACAACCCATTAACACAAGCACGCTATCCATTCTGCTCCGCGCTTTCTACTTTTTCTCTCTCACCATCTATCTCCCAACCGCGAGTAAATTAGAAGCATTAAACTGATTACAGTCACTTGCCGACTCTTTGGTCTATGAGGGTGTACTTGAGTTACACACCAAAACCAGTGGAAGATTTGAGTCGAGTGTGGCTCTTTGTGGTGGCAAGCGAGTTGTCCCTGTGGGGCCACGTTGCAATGTGTGTGTGTCTGTGCCGCCGCCGGCTCAGTAATGGCTTCTATTAGTGGCGCGCATCCCGATCGCTTGCCTGTCGACTTGAGAGTGGCGCGCATCTTAAATGTCACAAACCGACTCTCTCATCTTACCATAGGCAGATAGGCAAATTAAAATTGAAGCTATTTATTACTCTTACCGAAAGCTGACGAAGAGCGAGGCCGTGCGACACTTGTTGGGACACACCGCTCAGGTCCCTGGCATTGGCCGTGAAGCGTCGGTGGTGAGCGGCACCGGCCGAGCCGACCTCTGGCGGCCTATCTATCGTGCAGGCGAGCCGCCTGACAGGCGAGCCCAGTGGCGGCGGCACAGGACAATGGCACCCGGACAAGTGCCGCGCTGGCCCGAGCCACCCGAGACAGCTCCCCCTTCTAGGCACAACTAGCGCCACCACCCTTCTCGCCTCTCTCTCTCTCTCTCTTTCTCTCTCCCTCTCATTTTTTCTCTCGGTGTGTGGCTGTATGTGCGATGTGTTCAATCCAACTCGCGTACTGATGTTTTATTTATTTATCTCTCTCTCTCTCTCTTTCTTTCTTTCTTTCTCTCTATCTCTATCTCTCTCACTCGTTCGTTTGCTTTCTTTTGCAATGCAACTCTCATTGGACGTTTGCATGCTTTCTATTATTTTCACTTTTGGCTAAGGCTATTATATTCTCTTCGGCCCATTTATGATTGCGATTTATAATTTATAAGTTTATAGACTTGCCAAACTAGCGTCAACTAATTTCCCTCTTTTGCATATGCTAAAAGTTGGGGTTCAAAATAATTTTACAAACTTTAAATTTTGATTTTCATTCACTTGAGACCGAATAGTGTATTTTACAACCATGAAAGTTTATTTTTATTATATTATTTTATTTACCGAAGTCAAATGAATAACGATTTTCTGGAATATATTAGAGTTTGATTTTAATTTAAATTTGAAATTAATCTGCGTGATTTAAAGTCCAGTGGGGGTAATGTGATGAGTGGAAATATACCAATGTTGTTTGGAACTTTCGATTGGTTGCTTGATTTCTTTTTTCTCGGATAATGCGCGTAGCTAATGCTAATTTCACTCTTCACTGATCTCAATAATTAATGCCCCTCTCTTTTTGCTTTTCTGATCTCTATTTGAGACTAACTAAAAGTAAAGTTGGCGATCGCATGACAATCACAAGTCTTCTTGACATTGCCAAGCAATGCATGTCTCTCGAGTGCCATTCGTGCTTGCTGTGGGTTTGCACCATTAAGCGACATCGATTGCGTCTCTCTGTCCACTCGATACTCAAATTGGTCACATCGATTGGCTTGTCAAGGTGAGGTGCTTGGTGGGATTAACTTGGAAGCGTCATTTAGTGCTGGTGGGCGCCATCACTGTACTACCCTCCAGTTGTGATTGGGTGCTTGGGCTGCCTGATCAATTTTTCCGTTGCTTTCCACCACGCCAACATCGCCATTGAGACACATTTTTCAATTTGCCTCTTTGCTTTTGCACACGCGCTTGTAGTAGCCGTGTGGTTCAAAACTTGTCTTGTGTGATTTATGATTGCCTCTCACCCATTTCTTTCCATTTTCCCTTGCTTCAGTAGTGCTTGGTATTTTTTTGATAATAAAGTAGCCTAGTCGCTCGGTATCGATTGCGCTAGTGACTGCAAGGCGCGGGTGGCAGTGGCGGGCGACGATCTATTAATTAGACCATACGGGCCACTTGCCACCAAGCTTACTTCGGGTGCATGTCAACTTTTCAAGTAATTCGACCCGGATTAGTTTGATTTTTTATTACTATTTTTTTAAACCCAAATCTACTGAGCAATGATTTTGAAACGCCTTAGTATGTTAACTGATGACGTCTTTTCTCAGTTTGACATTTTGACTACGCGAGGCCGGACGTTGGTCGAATTCCATTGTCCGTCTTTCCGACTGGCGGCCACTGTGATGATCGGAACTCGCGGCATGTTTTCCTGTCTCGCGAAAACACACGCATACACAAACACCGAGTGAACCAACCAGATCCAACTGGAGGAGATCCTGAGCAGCATTCCTGAAAGTTCCACGCTCGCACACAAGCTGTTATGCTATAGCATGAGCCAAGTTCTTGAAACAGAGGGAGAGATATGGACCAAGCCCTGCTTTAATTGTCAGTTTGCATGTCTGATTCGCAGTCAGTGGGCTCGACTCGTCACAACAAACTTTCCGAGAGCAAATAGCAACGAACCCTTGCTGGACAGTCACACTTTTTACATAGAATCATGAGTTAGAGATAAAAGGAAGGCGAGAGAGAGAGAGAGAGAGAGAGAGAGAAACTGCACAATCACGACATGCTAGCTCAGCTTGATATGGACTCTTTTGTTTTATAAAACAAATTTTAGAAAAACTGTCAAAACACAAGAATAGATGACTGAGTGTGGAACAATCACCAACGTTCAAAGACTTAACTGTTTGGTCTCGTGTTACCATAATGGTAGAGACATTGGGTATGTGAAGGGTCTAGTGACCGTCTTGACATGTAGCGTTGTAGCTTGATATTTTTAGTAGGGAGACTACAAACGGGAAGATTGGATTTGTTGTGGTTTGTAGTGAGTTTAGATTAGTGAGTATGTGTGTGTGAGAAAGAGAGAGAATAGGAGGCAATGTATGATGGTCGAGAGAGATAAGGCGACTTTAAATAACACATCCTTCCTGGGACGATGGAAAGCTACTGCAATGTAATGCTGGCTTGACTATTCTGGTGGATGGTGGCGGCGTGCACGGTGGCTCTACTGCCATCAACACTTAGTATGCAAATTCAGCTCTGGTGACATTTCTCTCCTCTCCATCGCATTCATCTCCTCCCTTGCGTCTCGGAACAATTGCAGTTGTCATTTTAAAATTTGCTTTTACTTCTTTCTCTCGGCATCAGTCAGGACAGTGTGAGTAGGCCGAGTGGGCCCCGGTGGAGTCTGATTGGCACTGGCAGTGCACCGAGTTGAGAATAGTGCCCGTTGGCAGCTCTTCCACTTGGCCGACCACCACCACCACCGCTTCGCCTTCAGGCCCGGCGATCCGTGCTATCGGGCCCGTTGGTCCTGTAGGAAAAAATCAACATTGTTGCGCCTTCATGGTTTGTTTCGGTAGCTCAACTGTTAGTTTTGGGCTATCCACACTTGCTCTGGTGATCTGTACTATCGGACTGCCGGTTGCAAACAAGAAAATCTAATTACAACTTGGCTGCCTCAGCATAGAAAAAGACGCCAGCGAGATGTGGAATCTTTTACAAACTGTCCATTGAAGGAGGAGTAGAGCAAATATTTCTGACGTTACCTATTCTATTCGAACAGTCTTGAGCAACCAAAGACGATAGTCTAGAATTGAGTCAAGTGTATGTTCTCTTTGTGTGCGAGCGAGCAACACTCCATAGCTGTGCGATAGCTAATTCGACGTGCGTTAATTATTTTTAATTATGTTTTGGAGCACGGCTTGGTGTCTGTACCAGCGAACCAAGCGAGAAAGGCGTGTGCGCCACCGTCGGAGCCAGTGCCAGAATGATCCTAATCTCATTACAGTGAAGCCCATTCTCAGGAGACAATGACTGCTACTGGCGCACTGTGTCCCATTCCCCCTACTCTCTCTCTCTCTCTCTCTCTCTCTCTCTCCTTCTCCCTCATTGTTCTTGTTGCTATCGGTGCGCTGGCAGTAGCCACACCAGTCAGCCAGACAATCATTGGTGCGAGAAGGCCACTTGGGCTCGCCTGTGGATCGTGCAGTGCACGCGTAGTGTCGCCATCTTTGCTCGCCTGGCCACATTTTTGCCAGTTTGCTATTTGACTTGGGTGTTTTGTCTTCTCCAAGTATGTTTGCATTTTGACGACAACGATTTTGAATGTGGAAACACTTGGGACGAGCTAGGTGAGGTTGGGTGCACGCAGAGAAGTCTTATTTACATAGTCATTATGAGAACGAAGACGACAGGGGGCACTGAGTGACTCGTCGGTAGCCGCCAAGTTGATTTAGTGTTTCTTTCAATTACTAGATGATTCGCGCGCGCGAGTTTCACTTCTGCTACTGGCATACTCGCTCTACTGCCGCTGCCATTTGCATTGTTATTGTTTTTGTCTCTTTCGGTCCATCTGTGCGTGTGTGCCACCTCCCGCTTCTGTTTGCATTGCCAATCACAGAGGAGCTGACGTACTTTTACAATTACTTCTAATAATAATAACGATATAGTTTTGCTATGCATTAACAAAAGCTAATTTCCATTTTAAACCCGAGAGATGGTGCAGACCAAAGAGATAGAGAGAATATCGATTCTCACTCATACAAAATAACTCTAGTTAAGAACATTTTTTTGTTAAATCTTTTGATTCAATAATCATTTTGGGCATCGAATAGTATCCAATCCTTTGCGGCACCGATTGCTGCCCAGATGCGTTCCAATCAAGTAATGGACTGGTTTTCCAGGCTCTCGTTCGAAATCCAATCGCATCACACTCGCAGCACGCATCCACTTGCTGGCTGACTTCACTGATGAAATTTTAAACTATTTTATGTTTTTCCTTTTTCGTGGAACAAGCAATTCAATTAAGCCAAAGACACATGAGGACCTTTTTCGTGACAAGTTTCGTGTTTAAGTTTAATTTTCTATATTTCATGTCTTTTTTATATTTCATTAAATAAATTAAAAATTTCACTATTTAATTACACTTTTTGTTTTTGTTTTAATTATGAAAGAACAACAAGAAGGATGCAACAGCACTTGCCTCTGGTTTGGTTTCTTTCTTTTTTCTTATACTTTGTTTATTTTTAAGGTTGAACAATTTGATCAGAGAAAGGTTAAAAAAGACAATATTTGCTCTTACTGTGAGGGTTGTTTTTAATTTGCAATAGAGAAAACTGACTAAACTATACGAGTGCAATCAATTATTCACCGAGTTTGTGGTGGCGGGTAGTGCCCAAGTGTGACAGTGAATGCAAGTTTACAAATACATGCTTGAATTTTCTTTTTGTGTTGGTTTATTATTCGTAAAGTTTGCTTTATGATAAATGAAATTGCTTAAAATGCAGTTTTGATGTGACCTCTGGAGTGCCTGAGGTCACACGATGACTCTTCTGTTCACGCCGCACCGCGCACACCAACTACCACTTGGTATATAATGTGTAATTATAGTTATTGAATATAATTTTATTAAATATTAAACAAGCAATTATTTGGTCTGGGTGTGCACTGCCTTGCCAGTGGGCTTGTCACACCAGTCAGGGCGGCCAGTGGCCAGTGGTGCAGCCAAATTGGTTCAGCCAAATGTGCTGCAGTGAAAGCTCATGGCAAGGGGCTTGCTTGGCACACTCTGTCTATGCGAGAGATGCAGTCAGTGCCAAACATCTGTTACCTTTACCAGGCTACACTGAGTGCACTTGGTGCACACACACAGGCACATACAAGCAGAGCACGATCACCCTCTTGCACTTTTCTCCCCATTAATACTTAGAATATCATTGCAATATGAGTGTTTGCAAAATGCTAAAAAAATTGAATAGAAGAAATTGTCTTGATTATAATGTTTATTTGTGTATGTGACTCGTGTGATTCTTTCTTGTGATGGATGAATGGCGTGATAGCTGATGTTTGACAGTCGATGCAGATTGGTTACTGAAATTAGTGCAAGCACTATGCACCAATTCGGAATCGAGTTCAAGCTGTGCCACTAGAGAGATGCCGAGTCGGACCTAAGTGCCACAGTTTAGCGTGCGCCGTTACCCTCTATGTTATTAATGTTGCATCTCTTCTTCTTGCTCACTCTCTACTTCTTACTTTCATTCTTATCGAGCTAATTAATTGCCTTGCGACGAGGCCGGTTTTAGTGTGGAGCTTGCAATAAGTTTTGCTTCTAGACTGGAAACGAGGTTTCCCTGTAAGTCCCGGAAAGTGCAACCAATGCGATTTAGCGCGACACTACACGCAAACTTTTGCGACCAAAATTCGATCGCTTAGAGCTTAACTACGACTTCTAACAATTATTGTTTTCTTTCTTCTCCCTTTTCAACAGAGGGTCTTCGTGAATATTTCAGCAAATTTGGTGATATTACCGAAGTCATGGTGATGAAGGACCCTACCACGCGAAGATCTCGGTAAGTGTTGCTTGCGCTTCGGTCTACGTCTGCCAACAACGATCATTGTACACACATTTGCATAAGCGATATCGATTTATCTTCTTTTTCCCTTTTCTTCTTAGTCTTTCTCGTCTTGTTCCTTAGACATTTCCTTAGTGCGATCAAAGGAGAAAAATTTAAATAATTGAATTGCATCGATGTGATTGGTGTCTTGAGGATGGTCAGTGGGAGCGAATCCCACTTTAGTGAGTGAGTGTGTGTTTGCCATGTTGGTCTCTAGAATTGCCGTTCGTCACTTGGTCTGCGCGATTTGTTTGTCGACACGCAGACTGGCAGTGCAAAGCGAGTCGATCGATGGGTGCCGGATTTGGGCTCCTTGCACCGACCGGTCCACCACACTAATCAAATTGGAAGCTCCTCAACTGCCAGTGCTTCTCTGGTTCTCTGTTTGCCAAATGATGAAATTTAAAACGATCATCCGGGCGGCTAGCACTGCCGATGACGGGAACGCCGTTGGCTAGCACCAATCAACTGATTTATATTCGGCCGTGGCACCATCGCACTCACCACCACAGTGGCACCCCTTTGTGGATGATAAATATTCGTGCACCCCTCTCACTTTCATGTATTTATCGTTTTTACAATTTGTTTGGATTTTTTCCTTTCCCACTTTTAGCAAATCAAATTGATTTAATTTAAAAAAATAACATCCAAAAGCCGTGTAATATGGAATTGTAGTGTAAGAGCACAAAACGCTACTGAGAATACCATGGGAGCCACATTTGAGCTTGAGAATATTTGTGAGCTATTAGCATAGTTATGCATGGTGGTAGCGAGGGTGAAAGGCGCGTTTGAACCTTCTTGAGAAGCCAACATCCGGCCCGAGCCGTGCCACAACATCACCCCCACCATTGTCTAGTCTCCACTGGCTGGTGGTGGTGATTTATGTGCCCAGTTGGCCATCTCACTCGCCATCAACTCGTCTGGTGGCATTTGCAGAATGCAATTCATTTGCCTCATCTTCCCTCTCCTCTAGAGTCTAATCTGACTCCTGATCCGTGGCCATCGGACCGACCAACCGATTCGGTCTGCTTGCTACGTCTATATAGACCCAACAAGCAAACCAAAAATGTTTTGGAGCCTTGGTGTTCTCTCCGGAATTTTGCTTATGTTCAGTAGTCTATTGCTTATCTTTTGATTTGATATTTTTTCTCCATCCCCATTTTTCTCTTTGCGTTTCGTGTGTATGTTTATATGTGCTGTGTTCCACGTTTTTACTTAATTTTTTTACATTGTTTTGATCGATAGCGCGAAATCGATTTGCGTGAGTCTCGCTCAGTCAGGCCAAACTCGTTTGGTGCGTGTGTGTGCTATGTGTCGGAGCCAAATGGGCTCTGCTGCCTCAACGTTTGGCGTGCACGATTTTCACCCTCGCTCTACCGACCAATCGATCTCTCACTAGCTCGATGATGGCGAATCGTTTCAAGCCATCCAAGCAAACTGCAGACTTGGCTTTCTTTCCTCTTGGCTCGCCTACCGGATTCAATTAAAAAGTTTTTCTTCTCGATGCTCGGCATCGTATGTCTATGCGATCGAAACTCTAAAGTTTTGATTTCTAAGTCTTGTGATGTACGCGATCTGTGTATTTAACCAAAAAAAACTAAACTGATTTGACCCGTGTAGGGTTTAGTGGCAGATATCATGTGCACTGCACTGCACGGCATTACTAACTGGCTTTTTTTATTGGCAGCGGTTTTGGCTTTGTCACTTTTGCCGACTCTTCTAGTGTTGACAAAGTGCTCATGAATGGACCTCATGAACTGGATGGAAAGAAGGTAAGTTGCTTTGTCACCGGTTAGTAGATCATTCATTGACTAACTTGACTTTTTGCACTTAGATCGACCCTAAGATTGCCTTTCCAAAACGGGCACACCCTAAGATGGTGACACGAACGAAAAAGGTTTTTGTCGGCGGCCTCTCCGCACCTACCACCATCGACGACGTCAAGAACTACTTTCAGCAGTTTGGTCGGGTAGGTTAGGCGCGCGCTATTGGCCTGTCTGGCACCCGTCAACTCTTCAGTACCCCCACCTAATCGGCTTGACGTGTGTCATCCTCACTGGCTCGGTTGGCAGCACGCTCGGGCAACATTCCACCGATATGATTTGATGCTTGGTGGCGCGCACTTCTTTGCATCACCAGCAGCACTAGCACTGGCAGGGCTGCCGCGTTTCCACAATCTGTTTGCCTTCAATTATTCACTAGTACGCCAAGAGGGAGTTTGGCTATGCGCGCACCTGTGCTGTTTGTTGGTTGGTTTGCGCTTTCGCGATGTGCCCAGAGACACATTTCAAGTCTCAACGGGTTTAACCAACACACTTACAGTTGGAGTCTGGCAAGTAGAGCTGTGCTAATTGCGTTGCGCGCTCTCTTGCTCAATCGTCATGATACACACTTGCTTTCAAGTTGGTGTTGTGCAAGTTTATATTTTTTACCCTCTTTTTTGCACTTTGAAAAGAGGAGAGAAAACGCTCTATTCAATTGAACTTAGCACACTAGCATCCACACGCTTTGTCTCTACTACTTCAGTGAAATACAGCAAATGATAGAGTTTTTTTGCTACACCGCACGTTTTCAAAAGTGAAAAGCGAGAATGAGGAGTGAAAATTGAAAGGCTTGTGGAGTGAATAATTCATAGGGCAGCGACAGTGGCCCAAAACAGTTGTGGCAGTAGTGGTGCCAAGACCCAAGTCGATGTGGCGGCCACACTCAACACAAGCCATTCATTAGACTGTAAGTAGTGCCACTTTGTAGTACTGCTAGGCAGTCAATGCAGCCACACAAATAGTACTCGCTTCTTCTCTCAGTCTCTTGCTGCTGCTAATCGGATTTAATTAACTCAATGTTAAAACGCTTCACTCGGCCACCAGCACGCTGCCACCATGTAGCAACAAGTTTTTGTCCTTTCTAGACTATTTTAGTACTTATATCGTACTTCTCTTTAATGATTTTCTAAGCGCTAATGATTGGCGAAAGAAGAAAACAGGTCTTACTGAACTAGGTGGTTTTTAACAAAGTTTAATAATGATCGACCGAACTTGTTAACTTCAATTTTTCAGTGCTGCTGCTGTTGGTAGAATTATAGTGAGTTGGCACTACTCGAGTCGGGAGATTTAATGCAGTGCCGTGCGGCATACTTACAGGCGCTTTTTCTTGCTTAGCATACTAATCACACTCACTTCTTGTTTTTACCCTACAGATCGAGGATGCTATGCTGATGTTTGACAAGCAGACCAACCGTCACCGAGGTGAGTAATGGGATCACTGCCCATCGGCATTTCACATCTCTCTAGCTAGGTCTTTACATTCTTTCCGACGTATAGATTCACGATAGCATCACGTTGTGTTCAAATTGAATTATATCTACATGGCTTTCTCCAACTTAACTAGTTTGAACTTCTTCTCTATGCTTTTTGTATTTCTGTATATGTTGTGTCCTAACATTTTCACCGTCATGTAGTAACCGAAAATGATTGATAATCTTTTGTTTTTGACACCTCAATTAGAGTGAGTATGAGTGAATGACGAAAACCAATCTATCATATAAGGTAGAAGGAGAGTGAATTTTGAGTTTACAACAATGATCGACAGTACTATGCTTGCCAGCAGAAGGGAGGGAGGCTTCATTGGTTTCTACTTTAAGTCTGGTTCAGAAGTCTATATATTGCACTAGTCAATTCACTCAGCTTGATTGTTTCAAACTTGACCGCGCTTAGTACGCGGTAGTAGAGATGTATTAATATATGTACATACCTGTGTTTGACTAATCGCTCACGAGTGATTAGTCAAACCCACAGCGGACGGGGTGACCACAACTGGCGATAAATTTTGCAAGCCAAATAACAAAGCGTATGGCGGTGAGGACTGATTGGTCCGTGAGCTGAGTGAGCTGTGCGGTGTGTGTGTGTGTCACTGGCAGACGCGCATCACTACCAGCAAAGTTCAATTTGAAAGATAAATAAATCAACAATAATGGAATCGGTGCTGCTCCGTTTGGCGTCCTCCCGCCTCAGACTCGGCATTGGCCTGTGTGTTCAATCGATCGGTACGCCCGAGCTCGCTAGATTGCTCGATGGCGCGCACTCGGATGGATGGATCTGCACCAGCAAGGATGAGCATCTAGCCCCAGTGAGCAAGAGACAATTGTGCACCATTGCTGCGAGACTGAGGCGGACTAGATAATGTAATGAATTGCTCACTGTCTCTCTTTCTTTTCAACTCTATCTGAGTGTACTTTATAATTCCAGGCCTTTGTGTAGTACAATCATCACAGTGCTGCACTACAATCGGAACTTAATTTTGGTTGACATTTTTGATTGGTATACTCGTTTGATTACTTCTCTTGGTAATAATTGTAATACAAACTAGTGTATGGCTTTTTTATTTGAAAAGTCAATTTTTGGATAGTTTTGGTTTTTTATGAACTCATTATTTAATTTGAGACAATTACAATTTGTACTTTACAACTAGTATTATCCCTAGATGAATATTTTAGTATAATTGGCTTAAAAGCCTGCTTTATGTTAATTTGAAAATGGTCAGATTGTTTACTATAAAATTTTTTTATAAAACTATTTTTTAAAATTTTTTTCTTGGATCTAAAATCTAAATCTAATTGTTGTCCGGCATTGCGTTGCTCGAGTCCGTTTTTACTTTCTGACTAGTGTGCGATTTTATTAGAATAATTCAATTGGGACCATGAAAAAAGTGGGAAAGAGAGAGAGAGAGAGAGAGAGACATTTCTTAGTGTGGTCCCGTCGTGAGACTCAATAGGTGTCTGTAGAGCCTTGGACAGTATAGTAGGAGTAGAAAGCACGCTGTCCCACCTTCTGAACACAACAATTGCATTAAAATACAAATTGCTTCTAATCAAATTGCACTTGTTACCGTTGATGCCGTTGCTATGTCCTCTAGTCGTCCAAGCTCTTGCGGAACGCGCGTAGGACAAACTTTAAAACATTTGCTTTGTCTCTATCTCTCTCTCTCACACACACACACTGGTAGTTGGCGAGATGTCTTAGAACAACAAGGTGGCCCGGTGACGGCACATCATCATTTATTAATTCACATTTAAAACTGGCAGCAGCAATAGTAGAACCATTGGCTTGCTGTCGCGGCTTCCTGCCATCTAACACGGCGATAGTAGTTTTTTATTTTCTGACCCCTCTTCCTACAACATTCGCTTACTCAGTATATTTCTTTATCTACCCTTGTATAATACAATTAAATCTGGTTCTTTGAGCCGGCTCGGACACAATATCACTGTCGCCTTCCCCTTTTTTCTCTCACTTTTCTCCCTCCCCGTGCAAGGTCCAGATAGACGGAACATTTATTATTGATGACAATTATTTATGATTCTCCTGGCTGGCTGACTCGAGCTCGTCCAGCCGATACTTCTTTAATGCATTCCACAGCAGTCGACATTTTTTCTCTCACTCGATACTGTAGACATTTTCTCGCTTACTTTAAACTATTGTCACTACGGGGGAGACGAGTGAAATAACTTGACAACGATAATTTATATGGAATCCTTGAGCTAACATCTCACCGAGATTTCTCTGCGGTAGTTCTCATTGGTGCCATTTTCACTGCATACTCTGCAATTTACCAAGAATCCAATCTCGTTCATTATATTTACAAAACTATTTTATACACTCGGAAGCTCACCTGTATTGGAAATTTTTAACCAAAAATTCCATTGTTTATATATGGAAAAATAGAAGTTTACTATGGTATTTGCGATTCCTTTTTCTTGTTTCAAAACTTTTAGGCTCATGTTACCCATGAATAGCTTGAAACTCTATACTGGCATTTGAATTCAATTACTGAATTAATAAAAATAGTGATTCTAATGGTAACTATATATTGGTAATAATGTTTACGTATTTATTTGCAGGTTTTGGCTTTGTCACTTTCGAAAGCGAGGAAGTGGTTGACAAGGTGTGCGAGGTGCACTTCCATGAGATCAACAACAAGATGGTGAGTTTGTTTGTTTTACTACTCAATTGTTTGTTAGAATCTACAATAATATTCTGTTTCACTAGGTGGAATGCAAGAAGGCTCAGCCCAAAGAGGTGATGATGCCGAGCAATGTGTCACGCAGCCGTGCTACAGGTAACTATACTTTTACGAGCTTGCCTCGTGTCCTGCTCTGGCTCCATGTAATTTCATGTTTTCTAACTCGTGTGCCTTTCTCTCCGCTTTTTCTCTCTTTTTAAGAACTTGTTTGGCCGCTTGGAGGAATAGATGGTATGTGTGCTCCGTTTGCTTCTCATTCTTTGGCTCGTCTTCTGAGTGTGTTTGTTGTGTGTGTGCGTGTGTGTGTGTGTGTGTATCTTCTTGGAGTCCGGCTCGCGAACCCGTTTGGGTCAAGTGACCGAGTTCGATTGGTTCCACTGGCACTCTCTGGCACGCTCATCTCTTGTTAAGTTCACTGGTTCGATTGATTCTGGCTTGGTGGGTGCGGGTGAGCTGGCTCAGCTGGGTGGAGTGGCCCTTTGTGTCGCTGGCAGTGGCAGACTGTGTGGCCGCCACTGCAGTCAGCCCAGCGCGCACTGATTTATGCAAAGCATGCCAGCCCGCAGCAAGCTGTCCCTCTCTCTCTCTCTCTCTCTCTCTCTCTCTCTCTCTCCATCCGTCTATCTTGTTCATGTGGACTGTCGCTTCGATTGGTCAGACAAAACAATGCACTCTCAGTGTCCTCTTCGCCATCGTCGTCGTCCCGGCTCGTCGTCGCTCCCACTCTAGTCTTCTTTGCCTCGCTGGCTCAGTACAAATCATTCTCTAATGCACTGGACGGTTGATAGCAACACGACTCGCTCGGCCCATTACAATGGACATGCAGACCGTTCCGGGCGACATTAAATCACGATTAGTGTTCGCTCAGGTCCGATTGTTCGTTGCATTGCTCGCTACTGTGCTGCCGGACACGGACCCGGTGGAGCGAGCCGCTTGTCTTCTCGATAACAACATCTCCGAGAGCCTTAGCGTACTATCTCTCCTCCCTTCTCTTGTGCGTTTGCTTTCTGATTAGACCAAGAAAAGATCCTGTCGAAAATTTCTCAGTAGTTGACTCGATTCGGTAGTGTGAGCTGTTGTGGCCTAATGAGGCCGTTCACTAGCC
This sequence comes from Papilio phestus, assembly GCA_018231625.1. Lineage (NCBI taxonomy): Eukaryota > Metazoa > Arthropoda > Insecta > Lepidoptera > Papilionidae > Papilio > Papilio phestus. Next base: position 21,485 of record DVQH01000114.1, read on the forward strand.
GCTTGCAACGGCCACCGATTAGGTCTAGCCATTGTCTTGGGCCCGTCTAATGCGCGTCATTAGTGTGTCGTCACCAGTGCATCAGTCACTAGATGCTTCGTCCGAATGGCTAGATTGTTAATTGTTTCGCCTCACTGCCATCTCGAGTTGATCCGAATGCACCAAACTAACTGAGGTGATGATGGTTTTACACATCTAGTTGAGTCTAAAGGTGATGCGGCAGTTAGTTGATGCCGGTGACGAGTTGAATAGCACCGCGGAGTCTAGATCACAGTGTGAAACTAGTTGACTCAACGCGCACCAATCTAACTTTCCCTCCAAGCCGATAATCTAATTGAAGGCAAGCCCACTCACCGTTCTTGTCCATGGATGTGCCACATATTTTTCCACCTATACTAACACAACAGATGGAAAACAAGCGCCGTATCGAATCGAAAACTTAATTATCTCCTTCGTCATTATTTTCACCGATAGTATAACGGAGTGGTTGGGAGAATGGAGGTGGTGGGCCCGAATCGAGCGGAGATAGTGGCACACGAGCCGAGCAGGGCCACACGCATCGCACTGTTGCGTTCCGGACCCATAGTTCTTGGGCCAGCGAAGCATTGTAGCGTTGTGACAACAATTTTTGTGCGGACACCGCCTCTTTGATTGTTTACCACACTCTTTGACCGCCACTGACTAACGCCATGTCCCTTTACTGTGCACCCAGAAGCAACCAGAGGCGCTTGCATACCTCCCTCTGCTAAAACCATCTACCACCTGTGCAGCGGAGGGCCTGACTTGACGCGCGGCCTCTCACTCGAACACGCTTGCTCGCCAAGTAATGATCGTTCGATACTTGGTTTGTCCTATACTATTACTATAGTAGCTCGCCAGACTCAGTCAGTAGCGGCCAGAGTGCATGTGTGGTACTGTTGCCTCGTAACTCGTACTTGCCTTGTAATCGGTTCGCTCGAACTCACTAGCGGCTCGTAATCACCTCTGTCGTTTGTCGTTGTTGTGCCTTAGTAACAGTTGGAGTTAAATAACTGTTGGTATGCTAACCAAGATCACTTTTTGCTTCTCTCCCTCTGCTCTTCATCCAGGCTTCCCGGCTTACCCTGGCTACGCGGGTCGCGGTGGATACCCGAGTTACCCGTTCACCGGCTACCCCTTTACTGGTAAGTGACTGGTTGACACCAGTTTATCGCTCGTAGACCGTCGGTCTTATCTTGGCGCCGCCCTAGTTCGCCCACCCCATCACTTTGGGCCACTTTGAGAGAGCAGAAGGCACATTGGGAGAGCAATGCTCGCCACTGCCACTGCTCTCTCATGTAGACCGTACACGCGTAGACCACAGCCAGCAGCTAGACAGCAGCAGCCACCGCCCACCCAGGTAGAGACCACACTGCGCGGCAGAGACACTGGAGCTCGGCCATGTGCCACCATTCGGCTCCAGCAAGTCAGCCAGTTCGATGCTTGCAAGCATTAAATCTTGGCATCGTTTTACTCACTCACCTGCAGGTAGCGTCGACGGAGTTCTGCCCGTGTCAAGCTACTGTTTACCATTCTTGCCTAGTCAAATGTTCGCTTCTGCGGCAGCCACCAATGGCACCGCAGCTGCGACGAACGGTCTGACCCTCAACAGCCACCAGCAGCCAGCACCGCAGCAACCCGGCGGCCACAGCTTCGCGACCGGGCATCAAGTGAACGATATTATGATGGGCCACCACCACCTCACTGCAGGCCCGCACAAGCTGCGCGTCTAACCCTCTATATTAAGCAAATATGGACATTTTGACCACACTCCCCACTCACTCATTCTTTCTCTTCTCTTTCCTTTTCACTATTTTGACCACACTCCCCACTCATTTTGACTCCTATTCCTTTGCACGCCCCCACCATCGCACACGGCAACACACATCCACTCCCAATGGCACACTCTACTACACGCCCATCACACAACATCATTTCAAATCAGTCAGTCAGCAGGTCCGAGGATTTTCCATGGGCTGTGGCTTTTGGTCTATCCGCTTGCAACAGTGCAAACCATGTCAAGTCATAACCTCTTGTGATATGAACAAAACTTGTGTTTGTTTATGATTGAATATTTGGATTCAATGTCAGATTCAGTGCAGCTATGTACATATACATCTTTGCCTCACTTTAATTCGCTCAGCGGGCATCTTCCCACTGTCAGTGAGTGAGCAATTCGATCGTTAATGGGCGATTGGTGGTGAGAGTCATCTCGATTGCATCACCCGATGGCTGCCGAGAGGCGTGCGCGCACCCACTTTACCCACCCATCACACATCCCAGTCATTGTCCGATGTCTTCCATGTTCATATATTTTCTTGCGCCCCACCACTTTCATTCTCATTTTCTTACTTTGATTTTTTCATGACTCTTCTCCCTAAACTTTTGCCGCATCCCAACCTCAGAGTGATTTTATTCTATTTTTGATATATACAATCTCTCTCTTGTTCACTCACTCTCAGTTCCAAATGCTTGATCACTCACTATGTCTGTGCGCGCACGTATCCGGTAAAGTGAGTGCCGGTGAAGGTGTCAATGCTGGGCTGTCTGGCACTAGTCTGGCAGTCTGGTTGGTGGTGTTGTGGTCGTTCGGGTTGACTCGGTAGCTCTCGCTCGCTCAGCAGGTAGGTGGCTGCTCGGTCGATGCGTGCTGCTCAATTGGTTTGCCGGCACCATGTCGCACACCGACAGACGCCCACGTGGCATCTAGGCTTAGGTCTCTAGGCGAGTTACTAGTCAAAGTTGTGCACTTGTGCGTAGTGTCGTTTCGGTACTATCTCCCCTCTGCTAACCATGATTGTTTCCTCTCTTTCTCTCGTTCTCTGGTCTCTGCTCCCGTGCCGACGCACTCGCCTCGCTGCAAACTGCTCCACTAACAAATCACACCTGATTGTTTCACTCAGTCAGCCATCTTCCCTTCGTTTACTGAGGAGGTCACAGCAGCAGCTCTTCCTGCAGCCAACCTCAACCCATACTTCTTAGTGGAGCACCCTCTAGTCCCTTTGGCACTAGGCTAGTCATTACGAGTCAAACCAGGAGCGATGCGAGCTCCTCGATCCACTCTCTATCTATGCGTTTATCTTTTGCTCTTTTTTCCTTTTCTCTCACTTTCGCTACCGATCGGACCCATCCTTCTTTCTTTTTTCTTTTTTCCTCTTTCATCATTCCAACTTGCATATTCTTACTCTTTCACACATACACACACACTATTTCATTTACTGCAAGCGTTTGCGTTGTTCGTGTGATGAAAGCCAATAACTCATGCATTGATCGACCCTTTGCAGGCTTTGTTCCGAATCCCTACTTTTATGCCATAAAATCGTGATTTGATAAAACCACCAGGGTCCGGGACACAGTGTGTGTGTGAGACAGAGGTGCTTTGGCATTACGAGTAAAGCATCGGGCAGCCACCACATCTTCACACTTGCTGTCGCTGTCTGTCTCTGCAAGCCGTGCCACTGGACTCTCCCGGACACACCTCGCCACTGCAGTCGAGTTAGTCATCAGGAGCACTACCACCACTGCAGCACCAGCAGCTGCGGCCACAACATCCACACCACCACACCCACTCACACCACCTCACACACACTGGCCACATATCAGACCTAAACGACTGCGCAGTACTCAAACTCATTTCCATCTATCCAACCTGACTGACTGACACACCCACTACCTACCACTAATACTATCACACATATACACACACAATCCCCCTACCATAATCTTTCCAGTTTTAACCACCCGAATTTTATTTATTTCCATTTTTTGTTTTGATTGATATGAATCAGTCTTCTTGTTTTTGTTTTTCTTTTGTTTTATTTATCTTTTTCTGTGTTTCTCTCTCTCTCTCTCTTTCTCTCTTCGGCTTCTCTTATTCTGTTCCGGGCAGTGTGACCTCGTGACACGCGCCAACCCCGAATGACCAGTTCCACCGAACCCAAACCCACAGACACACACTATACCAAACCACCAAACAGTGGTCACCACGACCCACACTTTCTGTATCATATTTTATTATCTCCTTTTACTCCATTATCAACAAACCATTAAATTATTATTATTATATATTATTTTATTTTTATTTTTTCATTTTTATGTTCTATTTTTTGCTGTCTATTCTATGAAAATTTATAACACCACCACAAACACACGCCCACACCTACGAGCGCGCATATTTCAAGATGAGAGATATACCTGGCTAGGTTGTTGCATTTTCTGTTCAGAGTGACACCCAAAAGTTCACTACTTCAAAACACACACTTAGTGTGCTTCTTCCTGCGGGCTTGACTGGTTCCATCTCGCATGACGTAATGCCACCGAGTCACGTCTATTTCTAAACTTCTCTCTCTCAGACTATGACCACTTCACACTTCACTTTAATCCTCTTCTCTCTTTTCTCTCTGCTGTACTTATTTTTTGTTCTGGTTTCCTCAATGGCGACACAGTGTGTGCGGAGTTGACCTGCAATCGACCTAGCTTGGTCAAGTTGACTCACTTCCAAGTCACCATTTCCGTTTCCTCCCTCTTCTAAATTTTACACACCAACACACACACACACACTCATAAACACACTCTATCATTTGTTTATTTTTTTGATATTTTTATTCTTATGTTTTTCTTCTTCCCTATTTTTCTGTTTTTTCTTTTATTTTTTCTCTCTTGTACAAATCTTGAATTCATTTTTTTTCTCTCTCTCTCTTTTCTCAATTAAACCATTGTTTTTCTTCTTTTTTTTGTTATTATTATTATTATTTTGTGCATTCTCTCCTCTCATCAATTTTTTCTTATCTCACCACATCATTATGGATGATGCATTATTAACCAATTTTTTCTTCTGATGATGATTGGAACTCTTCCTCTCTTTCTTTTCCTTTTTTCTTTCTCTCTCACCTAACCAACTCACACATTGACATTCTCATATTTTCTTTATCTCTGCTTCTCTATCTCTCTTGCATATTATTATTATGATTATTATATTATATATATATTCTGCTAATCTGCATTTCTATGTTTCTATTCTATTCTTTTTCTCTTCATCCTCTATTCATCATTTTCTTTCACAATTCTTGTCTGTGTCTCATCTTGTGCTTGACACACACACTCTTTCATCATATTTCACAACATATAAACACACCCACACATATAACTAAAAAATCACAAATCTCTCTCTCTCTCTCTCTCTCTCTATCTCTATCTCAGTGTCTCTCGGATGTGCAACAACAAACGTGTGCGTACAAAACAGTGAGGAATTTGATCAGTACAAACGGCGAGATATGAGTCATCTTTGATGATCTTGATATCCCTCTTGATACTGTGGTAAATCTCGTCTATTTTCGAGTGTTTCATTTCTACACACACACTGACAAGACAGACAGACACAGGAATTAAGTTTTCCTTCATTTGGCACCAGTTTGGCCGTTTCGATCTCGAATCAGCAATAATCTCCTTTTGGCATTATTATGCAATAATCTCAATGACACACACACACACATAAGACACACTTCTCTCTCTTTCTCTCTATCCTAATCTGGAATCACTAACTCATTCACTTTCCTTCCTCGTTTGCTCTCATCTCTGCTTTTTTCTTTCCTCTTCTTCCTCTTCTCCTCATCATTTTCTTCATCATCTTCATTTTTCATATGAACACACTCCAATCAAAGCAATAATTCATCAACCGATTTTCTTCTTTTCTTTTCTCATTCTCTCTTTTTTCCTTATTTTTTCCTTTCTCTCTCTCTTTCTCTCTTCTACACACTTTCACACGCGAATAAACAAAAATCTCATCAAACTATTTGCAATTCTATATATTTTAATTGTTTTTAATTTTTTCAAATATGATGACAAAATAAAATTTCATTTTTTTCTTTGTTATATTGATCTCTTTGTTATTCACTTGGCTTGGGAATATCATTTGTGTGATTTAATAATTTAATAATTATGAATTTTTGCACTTGTAGCTAACATCCTTAAAGGTTGTGCATTGGTGACTTAAACTTATTTTTAAAAAATATGACTACTAGTGCCATCTGGCAGAGAAAATTTTTTAACTAAAGTTTATATCGAGAACCCGAATTGTCAAAATTTTAACCAGTCACATAATTTTTTTCATAGATTACAGTGTTTTTATATTTTTTAAAATAAATTGTTATTATTTAAAATAAAGAAAATTTCTTGTTATATCGTTTTATATAGGGATCTCAGCTTAATCCAATCGAAAATCGAATTGTAAGAAAAACAACACTTTAAGACCAATTAAATGTTACTTTCAGAGCTAAGTGCAGTTTTTTTCAGGAGTTGGATTAAACTAAGAGCCCTATTTTATAAAAATTGTTAAAAAATATGTATCTTTTGAATATGAGAGATGTTATTGTTGCAAGTCATAAAGTAGAAATCTGTTTTTTAAAGTTAAAAAATCAATTTTCATCACGGTTCACGTATAACCTAACATAAACAGACATATTTATAATCATTATTATTCCGCAATGATTCTGTTGAGTCCATATAAATTGAGAATTTTAATCGTTAAATTGTTATTTCTTAAATCTTTAATTTTCTTGATTAACCAAGGCTTTCTTTACTCACTAAAGCACTGAGAAAGAAAATCTGGAGGACAGTAGGCGACAGTTTATTTAAGAAAACAATCAGTGCACTTTTAAGTGTATTTTTCCGACTATACATTTTCGATACATTATTCGAAAACAATAGAACACGATGCGCCATCTGGAAGTTAATTTATGAATTACACTAATACAGTAATAAATTGAATTTAAGTCAATAGATGGCAGTAACATCTCAACTATTTTTTAGCAATTCGTCCTTAAGTTTCATGTTTTATAAATTAACGAAAAAAGATATAAACAACCATATATTAGTAATAAAGGATAAAATTCATTTTATTAAAACAAAAAATAACATGTAAAGTCAAGTCAAAAACAATGTATGTACAGATCATCAAAGAGAGAGAGAGAGAGAGAGATACTAATTACACAGATCCAAGGGTATCGGTCAAAAGTTGAAAGGACAAGGGTGAAAGGGAGAGAAGAGGATTGCAAGTGAGACAAAGAGGTGGACAAGGCACTTTGGAGTTGTCGCTCAACGGAGTTGTCGCGAGAGTATCACATCAATGAGGTCAGTGCGCTGGATAGTCTGCAGAAGATGGACGAGCTTAGAGTAGAAGAGCTCGTGCCACTGGTGTTGCTGTTGCGTGCAAACAGCACTCGAAGTGTAGCCTTTTCGGGCACGTTGCTCGCTACTCTGAAGCATTAGCTCAAGAAAGACTCTCGCTTCCCACAACTCCATGATCTGGGTACTGGGAGAGGGTTGACTGGCAAAGAAGGGTAAGTAGTGGTCAAAATGGCACACACTGGCCAGTTGCCTCCAATCAAGCTGATCACTGCGCGGCTTGTCCAGGTGGTGCACAAGTTCGCCACGAATGGTCATTTCGGTATCACTCAACAAATGCAGTGAGTCTTCTAGGTAGTACTGTGACACGTTGCCCGGAATCTGGCGTACGCGAAGCATGTTGGTACGAGAAAGAAGGACTTGATCACCAAGACCACCTCGGCGTGGCTTTACCTCGCTTGCCTTCTGCCACACTCGCACTTCGTAATGTAAATTGGAACGCGAGTGTGCTCGACGCGACCCACTCGGACTGTTCTCATAGGTTGGCGATGAAGGACCACAGCTAAGCAAATCAGACGAATCTTCGTCTTCGCCCACAACTTCGAGATCAGAGCCTGAGCCTGGACTGGTACTGACTCCTTCGCTGTTCACCACCACAAAAGAGCAGTGGAGCAAAGAGTTGGGACCCGCGGACCATAGATGTCCAATTGGAATTTCCATGCGCCGCATGCCTTTAATTCGTCTCTTTTTTGAATCACCACTCAGTTGCAGCTCAAAGCAGAGAGTATTACCCGCGCGAGGCGAGAGTCGTAAAACGGAAGTGCTTGTTCGGCCTGACTGGTCTATCTTACCAATCATCACTCGCAACAAAGTAGATAAAGTCGAGCTTGATGGTAACTCGTTGCGTAGCATCAAACTCGAAGCGGGCAGATGGTCGTACACAAAAACCTTGACCAAATGCTCGTTAGAGCTTAGTTGCTCGACAGTAATGGCAAAGTTGACCAGCTTGGATAGATCAGGAGGACATGAGAGATAGGGCGAGCTGAGTAGAGGAGCTTGAACCGAGTCGTTATCATTGCCCGGAGGTGATCTCACTGCCAGCATAAAACGGCCCAGTAGAGTGGTGACCAGATAAGCAAAGCTCGAATCACACTGCAAATAGCTGCTCGTGTTAAGATTCTCTTCGCCGTAACGCACTATCTCAATCCACGTGTCACCGTGGCTGCGTGAATCAGAGGGCTGCCAAAGTACTACCACGTGTTGACCAAGTCGATCGCTAATGTTATCTGATGGTTTCAGCAGTGGCACCGAGAGACAGTGACGAAAACAGAGCACGAGTGGGCGGTGAAGCTCACTCACCGGTTTGGAGAAGCTCACAGTAAGAACCGAGCTGAGCGAGCAGTGGCCGACACTTCGTGCACTCGTGTCCACTCCATACCGCAAGTAGGTATCAGACTCAAGTCGATTCAAAGAAGGAAACACGTTGGGTGTGAGATATACGCCTACGCCTAGCTTTGGCATCAACGAAAAGTGTCCGAAGCGCACGATTTCAGACGTTAGCTTAATAAACTTCTCATGGCGTCCACAGAGGGAGCTCACATCTGAAGAGCCAGTTGAGCCCGAACCTGAGTGAGAAGACGAGTTGGAGGTAGACCCACCACTATAACGTGGAGATTGACCGGGTGGGAGAGGTGGAACGCTGATAGGTGGTGGATGACTGCCTGACCCGGGTACCATCGGCTCTGCATAGTCTGGCTCAGATGAGTCTGACGTGGTGATAGTGGCTGTGGTAGTAGAAGTGCCAGTGCCTTGTGAAGATGAACCACCCGGCGGTGTAGTGGATGCATGATGTGTTGAACGCGCAGCACTGGGCGAGTGAAACAGTGTAGTTGGTTCCTCATACTTGTTGGTACTAAGCGAATTGACTGAGGGAATTGTTGGCAGTGGGGCTTGTGGAGGGCCTTGTTGGCCTGAGGGCATCAAAAAGTGGTCCAAATTGTTGTTGTTCGAATTGAGTCGAGAGATCAGTTGATACTTGTCAAGTGCGGGCGAGCGAGTTATAGGCTCTAGTGGGTAGTGGTTGCTTTGCGATGATTGTTGATAGTGGTGTGGGGATGGCTTGTAAAGACGTGACCCTGTGTTACCTTGTTGTAAAAGGAGTAACATGCCCTGGGCTTCTTCGGGGTCAGCACGGTCAGTGGGGCCAAGTACTGTAGTTCCAGGCGTAGCATCACCAATCCAATGAAACGACTTGACGTGCTGCCGTCGACGATGCAGGTGAAATCGAAGGGCGATGTATATTACAAAGCTCAAAATAATCAAAACAAGAATCGAAATAATCAAGAAATAGATTTGTTCGTTTGATTGTGAAGTCTTGGGATGTGCTGCCATTGGGAATGTGTCCTCTGTAAAAAATATAACTTAAATCAGAAACATTTTTGACAAAGAAAACCTCAAAAAACTAGATTGAAATTGATCAAGATGATTGGATATTGAGTAAGACAGCAAGTAATATCAATTTAGCACAAGTGTTTGCCTTGGTGCTTGACCAGACTGACCACAGAGCAGTACCTCGTGCCATGCAAAACGAGTGTCCTGTCAGTGGGCATTACTGGCCAATGACAGGCAACACGGGCAGCCATCGGGCGCGGGTTCCAACACGGCCCTCTCCCTACCTCTCTGTCAAGATGTCAGTCAGACACGCAATTACCGCGCCAAACACACATCTCGTGCGCACCCGGCACCATCACTTGGTACCGCTCCCAAATCAAACCAAAGACCAACAGATTTGAGCAAGAGTGGCAAACAGCAATCTCATCGTAGCGTCGATTTGTGTCTAAATGGATTGACACACACACATACACATACACACATACACATGCACACTCCAATCCGCAACGCCATCAAACGTCAAGCTGGCCTGTAAGAGCTAACTCATAAACACAGACAACGTTGTTGTATCTAACCAATTCCTAAGTGACATCAGTTTACCTTGCTCTATTGCTGCTACTAAGTTGCACAAGGGCTTATTTTTTCAGCAGCAAAAGATATAAAGCTAAGATTTAGATCTCCGTTGGATGCCTTAGCATGGCAAGGAAGGCAGTCATGCATCAAGACGTCGCGCGTTCCCAAACGGCAAGGCAGATTCAAGTCTGGTATTCCCTCGATACCGGCAAGATCCGGAGCAGAACATCTGTTCGGGTGGCACGAGAGTATTGACTTTGCGTGCCGCCTCAGTTATTTATGTGCCTCCACCGTCTGATTTCTCCTCCGGTTCCAGAAGTCACTCCGGTGTGCCAAGTGTCTTAATTGATTTCGTGTCTCACCACACACACACACACACCTGACAGTGGCAAGTGAGTCCAAACGGTGCAATGATCATAAATCACCTGACCCGAGCGGCAAGGCACTGAGTGAAGCGATATCAAGGTAGTAGAGAAAGGGAAATTCGTGCCACAAATCCTACCATCTTGAAGAAAGAGAGATAAACCGTAAGAGTCAATAAAAGTAATCATCTATCTAAATATATATAAATAAGAAGAAGAAGAAAGATACTGTTCAATTGCACAACCCACCCACTCAGTGTTGTGGGTCAATTCACTTTAAGTATCATACTAAGTGCTATTTAGGTTATTATTCACTGAGGCACATTATGATTATGATATCGCAGTATTAAACTTGTTATCGACTCAGTCATCTCTTTACAAACAGTACTTTAGTCAAGTTAGATAGTATTGAATCGAAACAAAGAAAATATTCTCTACTTTTCTGTCAAACTACAAATGTTTACACACCTTTGAGAAACTATTGTCTACCAGTTGGCTTGGGCCCGTTTCTGATGATCTGTAAGAATTGTCCTTTACAAACAAGTTGTCTATTGTAATAAGTGACTGTAAATGGGAAATTTTGATGGAAGCTATTTTAACCAAATTGAGGGGGGAGAGACAAGTTGCATGGCAACACCAGGTGCCACTCACCCTGGTGCACTTAGTACCCGTGAGCCGGTGGCGTCCATCACACGGCTCGTTAGCTCGTCTCACTCGTCATTTCAATTAGTTTCCCCCCACGTGCGAGCATCCTTCTCTCTGTCTCTCCTTTTGAGCTCACGTCGTAGTTCCAATTGAAACATCATCGTCCCCACTCGTGCCTCAACCGAATCCAATTAGACTGCAGTTAAGTGTGAAATTCCATTCGCTCGCTCGCGCGCACATCTCTCTCTCTCTCTCTCTCTCTCTCTCTCTCTCTCTCTATCACTCACAGAATGTGCCCAACAAGATCCTGAGACCGGACCTAGTGTGACAGTGGCACGGGAGCCACTCCACACCGCACTAATGGCACGACATCTGACACCGACACTAATGGAGCCGCGCCCCAAATGCTTCTCTCACACCAGAACTGATAGAATTTTAAATTAAAAAACCAACAAATCTACAAAACTAAAGATACGATGGGGAGCTATCCGGCAAGAGAGAGAGAGAGAGAAAGAAACTAACTTTCCCGAGACACATATCTAAACTGAAGTGCGAGTATTTCAAAACCCACTTCACACATAAACTCATCATAACTTTGTCATCATTAATCATAATTTAAATAAATAAACTTGGCAAGATTGTGTATGTATAAGATTTATTTTCTCTCTCTCTTTTTTTTTAATATTTTTGCGCGTTAAAAAATAGAAAACTATCTAGGAAAGGAAAATTGAGATACAATAAATACATCGCTTTCAATATCGATCACACAATCGAATCACAAGTTGGTACTTTGCACTGGAGGAAAGAAGGATTAGCATCCGGTTTGATGTTCAAAATTGTGCTCCCTCGCCAATACTCTCCCCCACCAAACAGATGTCACCAACTGATATGAAAGCGAGAGACACTATTTTTGAATATCACTCTTGCAATGGTCCGTGGCTAAACCTTGAGAATAAACTCGAGAGAAAGCGAGGGGTGCAAATCGAGCGGCACGTCTCGAGACTGAGTGAGAGTACTCTCGAGTTACGCGCAACGCGTGCCCCCTTCTCACTAGTAACTCGATCTTCGAACCTTCAGTACCGCGGTGCAATGTTTGCTCGAGCCACCGACTTGTGCCCTCTGACACACACACACACAACACAACACAACAAAACAAATCTCGATTGTTTGCTCTGTCTGGAACCCAAAGCCACCGTCGTGATGTTCCGCGAACGGATTTGTCTGTCACTCTCTCTCTCTCTCTCTCTCACTAACTCACTCACTCATTCTTTCACTTTTTCTCTATCAACCGCCGTATTTGTTTTACAGCAAGCGCAAACAAAGAAAGAATTAGCAAGCAAGCGAGATCTAGAAACCGGACCCAAGTTCAAACAATTACTTTTCAATTTGTTCAAAGTAGCTCAAGTTTAAATGAAGAGCCTGTCATTGTTACATGACTGAGAGAGAATGAGGAAGAAAGTGTATGCATTTTGCAATTGGCACCAGGATGCAATAGTGATGCTAGAGAGCGAGTAATTTGCTAAATCTTGTCCAAATTATATTTTGATTTGCTTGTATGAATCGGAGTGGTGGCGCCTAAACAAAGACATTTGTCATCTGTGTGCCTCCGCATCACTGGCACTATTCAGTGGGATTGCTTGCAAAGGGTTCCCCCAATGCCACAATGAGATTGCTTGTCGTGTGATGAGGGTTGCATTCTAGCGAAGCAAGGCACAGACGCACAGAGCTCATCCACCCGACTCGTGCAGTGAAAGACCGCCCGGGTGAACAACATCGATCCATCTGTCCGGCTGACCGACTCGTCATTCCAACGCGAGCCAGCACTAGTTACAAGAAGCAATACTGGTCGGTCATGAAGATGAATCATCCGCAAAAGTCGTAAAGTCTGCCTCATCTCGTTAATTGTGTATTGAGTTGGTGAGTCGTCATCGTCGTCGGGGTCTGAGTGGCACGGGAGACAATAGACGACGAGGCCCGTGCCAGTGCCCCCTCCTGCCATCTTCTTCATCCCACCATGGTAGTCCTCGGAAGGATCTACTTTGGCCCACCACGGAGAGGGGAGTGGACACAGCTCGGTTCACTGTGGTTGTGTGTCAGCAACTTCAAGATGTCAAGATGGCTCGCGGGGTAATGGACAAGCCAGTGAGTGACTGAGTGCGCGCCTTACTGTCTGACGGATGGCCCTGCACGCGCCATACCCCTCGCCACCCCCACTAACGATCCAAGACTAATGGATTTCCTCTCTTACTCTCCCTCTCTCTCTCTCTCTCTTGCCCAACTGGCTTAGCCTGCCGAACCGGATTTATCATCGCTCCCGCCAAGTTGATGTGGGTGAAAGCAACGCCAAGATTATAACTCACACACAAATGCGTTCACAAATCAGTCTGATAGTATATAAAGTAAAATAAATGAACAACCACGTGATCGGATAGTTTATCTTTACAAACTGACCAAATGACTTCGTTCGACTTGAGACAGGAACTAATTGGCCAAGTCAAATCACTCATCTTGTCATCGAAATGCATTCAACTTGACAAAATTTGCTAAGTTGTAGTGGTGCTTACCGTTGGCAGTCTTGATCCGGCCACACAGTCCTCCGGTGCAGTTCTTGACGAGAAAGTCTGGCCCGAAGCAGTCAAGCCCACCGTAAGCCGGAGAGGGGTTGTTGCACACGCGTCGCCGAACTTGGGTGCAGTCATGCGAGCAGGTGGACCACGCGCCTGCCAGTGACAACGCAATTCAGTTAGTGCCGACAGGTCCCGAGGCTAATCACTCGATACTCACTCCACGGCGACCAGAAACCATCGATTGGCGAGCAATGCACATTGCAATCGGCCACCTGCATTGCTTCGCCCACACAGAACTGTCCATTGTTCATCGGGGCAGGATTGCTTCAGAAGGACCAGAAAAAATTGAATTATCAATACAAAATTTAAATTTTTCAATCAACACCCAGCTATCGATCAATTAGGATTGCAAGCTAATGGCACATCCATTAAAATTCTCTCTCTCTTCCGGACCAATTCACTCTTGATAACGCTACTACCCTCTACTCTCAAACTACTCTAAATCGACTACTTGCTATTCCATTAGTAGAGAACTAAGTTGCATTTTGTTCACGATTAAAATTAATAAAACTCAAAAATTGAAATCCGTCTTAAAAGCTTACCTGCAATGTCGAATGCGTTTCTGTGTGCCTGTGCCACACTTGACGCCGTTGTTCATAATGCACGGAGACCAAGTTCCCCAGTTGGACCACTCGCCGTTCACTGTAAACATCAAATTGAAAGACAAACACGTTAATTAAACACTGCTAACACACTTCAAATAAACCATTAAAAATTCCATAAAAACCCATAAATTGTTAGTGAAAGTGTAAGTGCAAAGATAAACAATTAAGTTAGATTAGATTAAAATAAAAAAGCATTTGAGAAGCAGTAGAGGTTAGGTTGAAAAGTGAAGATAAGATGGCAGTGGCCTAGATCTTACCGAAGATGGTGAGCAGAGCAGGCTGACTAAAACGCACACCAGCTTGATTGTACACACCACACGTATAGTTGGCGTGATCTTCCGGTGAAACCCTTTGAATGATCAACGAGTGATTGGGAGCCATGCGGTAGTTGAGTGGTGTCATTGCACTATCAAAGTGGTTTGAAAGTAAAACCTCTCCTTCGCCCACCTCTTCTTCCTTTCGTTTGCTAGGTTCTTCGAACTCCTCGTCTTCATCCTCGTAATCGTCATCATATTCCTCTTCTTCATGGTCATCTTTGACGACAGGTTTCGATGACGACTTGCGAGACCGATGACCTACGGTAGTCGACTTGCCTTGACTCTCACTTTTCTTTCGCCGTTGATTGTGAGCGAGTCCGGGCGGTAAAGGAAACTCATCGGGAAGTTGTCGACTAGAAAGGCCACGTGGCTCACTCTCCATAATGATCACATCGTTCTTCATCCAGAACACAGTGGGCGTAGGGTCTCCATCAGGTGGATCACAGTGAAAGGTCACCTGCTTTGCACCAATTCCCGCTGTCACTGGAGAGGGATTTACCAGAAAATGCTTCTTCAAATCTGGACACATTGGTGGCGAGGCCAAAAGTGTGCAAGAACGAAAACCAAGAACGCAAATAATCATATACGGACATGCAAACATAAAGAAAAATAAAAAACAAAAAAATAAATTAAACACAAAAGTAAATTAATGAATACATGCATCAAGCAGTAAAAAATAAAACAAAAAATGTCATGCAAGATGAATCAAAGGCTTAAAATTGTCATATTTTAATTAGCTAAAAGGGGCGATGAGAATAATACTAAAGCGAGCGAGTTAAGCGAATTGATTGGTCGGTCGAGTGGTCAGCAGCAGAATCGACATTCACTCCACCCACTCCAACATGAATTGAGCAAATCCCATTACCGCTAAGCTGCTTATCATGTATGCAGCCATGGCCAGCACACTGCAGACGACGAGGACAAGGAGTAGGATGGAGAAAATTTGCGTAAAAGCGCATCAAGAATCTTATTTGATATTCAATTCACATGGAATTGTGAATGTATATGGAAAAGTAAAAGAGAGAAAGAATGAAGCGAGAAAAAGTCTAATGGCAATCATCATCATCATATTAAGTTATATTTTTCTCTAACTTCTTCTTCTTATCTTCTAGTATTTCTGTGGGACATAAACATAGAGAATAGAAAAGTAGAACATCAAGTAAATAAACAAAAAAGAAGGACGTTTTTTCAAAATCCACCAGGGAGAAAGGTGGCGAGTGGACCAAATGGCCGGTGCACAACACCCAACCACCCAACCACCCACCCACCCACACACACACAATGAGGGCTAAAGTCCAGCAAAGTCGGACAAAACTAGAACTCGGCTGGGAGCTGCAAGTCCAGAGGGGGAGATGTGCAAAAGGGGGATACCACTGAATAGCGATGCTAATGGGCGCATCGAGCTAGGGGCCGAGTCAGTGCAAAGATGTGTTTGATAGATGATGCCTGATGACTAAGTTGCCGCTCTGCTGGCACTGCGTTTGACAGACACCAAACACCACACCGAGTTGCACAATGGACACGAGACTCAGCATCGATCGATGCTCTCACTCTCCTCACTGACACACCATCATAACCTAAAACCAGAACTAACCGTACGAGCGTAAAAAAATTTAACATTTTGCAAACATACAAAAAGCAACAACAACACCGACAGAACGATTCAGATTCAAACCAAAAAAATTTTGGATAAAAACCAAATTATCTAACACAAAACACTACTATAGTGCTACCTACAAACAAGTGCGTGCAAATTGCTTGTCTAATTTACATAAAATTGTTCAACAATTCAATTGTCACTTAACATACTTAGCAAACGCAACCGAGTTTGACTAAAAAGTCAAGATTTATCAAGTTGATACCATTTATGCATATCTCCGAGGCTAATAAAATTATAATGGATAAGTAATTTAATATTATTAATTTTACAAAATCCGGTTTCATTCCGGCAATCTCTTTATGTGCTTAGATGAGTAATAGCGGCATATTCACCAAAAAAAGTCACACCAAAAGGAAAATTTCAACACATCTATAAATCAGTGAATCATTGGCCAACACAAAAGAACCAATGGGCACAATGGCGGCATGAGAGTAATTTCGAATTTCCCTCCAAAAATTGCACAGTAGCTAGACTAGAGAAAGAGAGCAAGTGAGAATTAGCTCAAGTGATTGCGGGCGGGTGGTATGGATACTGGTGCCAAACGCGTGCGCGTTTGGACCTATTTCCGCGAGCACATCTTTCTCTCTTTCTCTGATTGAAGAGTGATCTACGAGAGCAATGGTCGCTGCTGGAACGAATCGATTCACTACTGCAAAGACCGACCAGGGTGATATTCTTCTTGACTTTATTGAGAACCATTAAGCTGATGCGAGCCAGCCTGCCCGTCGAGAAGAATGGATAGCGGAAGCCGGCAATAGAATGCCACCACACTGGGACAAACCAACGAGAGCGATAGAGAAAGAGAGAGAGAGAGAGAGAGCCGCAAATTGTTTTAATTTAATTTAATACACACTGACAGTGCCAGTAAGAGTCACTGTGCCAAACGGACCTGGGCCAAGCTACCAAAGAAAGAAGCAGAGAGAGAGAGAGAGAGAGAGAACCCGACATTAATAACAAGCCACAAAGTAACAGCCAGCAGCATCGACAGCACCCGGGTATTGTGTCTGTCCGCACTCGGGACCCGACCATGATCACAATTAGTGACACTCAGCTCTCTCTCTCTTTCTCTTTCTCTCTTCCCATTTGATATACTCAATACTGGGGAGGCCAGCACGTAAGCGATCCACTATCATTACGGGGTCGACTCGATAGTTGCAATCAACTCAAAATCAATTAAACATCAAGATTGCACTCTTTGAATATTAAGTTTGAATCGATTTTAGCAAAGTTAATGTTCAAGCGCAATTAACATCATCATAGAAGAAAAAGATGAAAAAGAGCTGACATTTGTCTTCTAGCTAATGACGATCGCGATGATGCTGAGATCTCTAGAAGCAAATGGTTGTCCTGTAGCTTGAATTCTACACCCAACAAATCGATAGACAACACTGAAAGTCATAATTAATACATTTACACAGGCAAAATCTATCGTTATCTCTCTAGTCTTAGCTAATGGCCAAATTATCATTGATTCAGGCCAAGATAAATAATGAATCAAAGCTTATTTCATGAAATTTCATGATCTAAGAATGAAATAATATTGTAATATAAAAAGAAAATTAGATAAGGAAAATAAAGATAAAGAAATCAATAAAATACAAAATAATAAAGTCAAGAAAATTTTCCGCAATTTATTTTTTAAAAAGTTTTAAAATGAATTTTTCACTAGATAAGTTGAAACTATTGTCTACCGGTTTGGTTGAAATAGTAAACTTCCATTGGGTTAAGTTGAAATAGCATATGTTTATTGTGTCAGTAACGTGTAACTTGGCGAGAGTTACGTCGCGTTTTAGTCAAACAGAATATTTTAAATCCTCAACTTAAAATTGTTTCCATTTTTTGTATTTTGATGTAACCATGAAGGTTTTTGAGTAGAAAAGCCAAATGCAAAAATAAACTTACATGAAAAGGAAACGGAAGCTTTGCGGCTCATGATCTGGTGGTGTCCTCCATAAGCAGTGCACCAGCACTGGAATAGGTTGGTGTATCCCGAATTCTGGTGTTCTTCCACATCGCTCCTCGTGATCTCCAGATCGATCTCAATCTGCAAACAGTGAAGAGAAAAAGAGCAGGATTAGTGCCCAGTTGGTTCGTTCCAGACACACACACACACACAATCCTCTACCACTGCAATCGGATCACGCTCGAGAGGTTGAGAGTAGTTCCAGTACACTCTTTTTGATTTTTTATATCAAAAATATAAAAGCAAGGGAAACATTTTATGGAAAAAAATATATTTCATAACAGAATAGTAATACAAATATTTACAGTTCTCTAATGGATGTTAAGCTCCAAGAGTGGCGAGAGTCCGTCTCTCACTGGACCTGTCACCCTCATGACCAAACCGATGCCAAAACACACACAAATACACAAAGCATGATGACACACGGTACTATAAATAATTTAAAACGCACCCATGAGAGAGAGAGAGAGAGAGAGAGAATGAAACAAATCGATAGATGAAACAGTCAAACTTGTCACTCAAGATGTCACAAACCACAGCGAGGAACCAAACGAGCATGACAAGCCTTGCTGATTGTTGGATTTTGAATTGTGGTACTTTTTCGGTCGGGTGGCACCCAGTGGTCAGTGACACACCAGTCAATGTACCGATGACACCATCACACACACATCTCATACACCACGCTTGACAAATTCCTTGGACAAAATGCGTACTAGTCTTTCCTTTTTTCCTTTCTTTTTATGTGTATGTTCTAATTTAAAGAATGTTCACCAGAATTCAGTCGCATTCTTTGAAGCCCGCCAAGTTTGGAACCAACGAGCTGACCAAGGAGTCTTTTTCTAGACAACAACAATGGCCATCATCTAAAGCCACGAGAATTTAATAACCACACACACGCGCGTGCAATGATAGAGAGAGAGAGAGAGAGAGAGAGAGAAATGCATAGAGAGGGTATCTACAATCCACAGAGACAAGAAGACATGTGAGATGAGAACATAAATTATTCAGAGAAGAAAATATTCCTCGACGAAAAGCTTTGCAGAGTACAGCTCGTTTACCGATTGCGCGAGCATAGCTACTTGTAAGACTGTGTGCATCTCTCTCAGGAGAAATCACAAGTAACTAGAGAGAGAGAGGAGAAATTTACAAAGCTCAACTTTTTGGTTTAGAGCTTCAGAAAACAAACTCAAAGAAACAAGTTGACAAAATCCTAGAAAATGACTTTTTCCCTTCTCACAAAAAATTCTATTTCCAGAATTAAAAAGTTTTTGTCAGGCAAGAAATGAATTTGAGTTTTTGATATAATTGAGAACTCAAATCGAAGTAATAAAGAAGAAAAAGAAGAAAAAATCTGTGCGTGTAGGAAGGCTGAATGTGCGTGTTCAGTTTTCCACTATCAGCATGGAAACAATTGAAACGTAAAAAAGCCGTCAACACAGATACACACACAAACACAGAGGGTACCGACCAACAGACAATTTGTTGGGGATTTGCTTTTCTCTCTCTCTCTCTCTCTCCCTCTCTGCTGGAGCAAAACTACAACGGTACAACAGTGAGGACAATTGAATTCAATTTCATATTTGATTTATCTCTCTCCCTCCATCTCTCCCTCTCACTTTTTAGTTGGTCTCAATTTCCAGGACAGAGCAGAGAGACACAAACAAATAAACCAGCAAGCTACACTAGACCAGAGTACGCCTTCTTTCTTTCCCTCTCCCTCATTTTTTTCGTGACTCTTATCTTTCCGTTGTTCTTTATGCTTTGCTGCATCAAATCATCACAAACAGAACACAAAACGACCACGATTCCATTTCAATATAGTTTTAAATGGTTTTTTTCTAAACCCGCACACACACACACACATATGAAACAACAAAGATTGAACAAAGAGCGAATCTATCAAATTATTAATTAAAAACCATAGAAAAACCGAGTTCAATTTCGACGCAACAATATATACTCTTGCTCCCTCTCTTTCTTCCAAAATATTATATTTTGATAGTACACGTTTTATAATGTCATCATAAAAAAATTTCAAAACGACCTAATACAGAGAGTTGTATTGTCAAGGTGGAGACCAAGTGAGAGCCTCTCTAATAACATGCAAATGGTGGTGCTCCCAGTCGAGACGCACCATCTTGCTCCATGTTGTCACTGCAATGTGCCCAAGCCAATTTGCTTGTGCCACCAGTGCTACTCGCAGAAACAAGGTGTCTTCCGATTCTTCGCTCTCTCTCTCTCTCACTTTCACTCTCTATCTACCTTTCTCTCTCTTTCTCACTTTTCCCAAGTAAAGTCAAATGTAATATCATTCCCTCACTCCCCTGTGGAGTATGAGCCACAATTTAAATTGTCATTTCAGCAATCTACCAAAAAGAAGCATATGCCATTTTTATTTTAAATTTTAATTCCTAGAGGAGTGAAATTGAGAGAAGGAAAAGAAAGAGAAACGCTCAAGTCTGTGTGTGTATAGTGAATATTTGCACAAATTTTCCACTATCAGAGCTTTGCACCAAATCGACATGATAAATCCCGTAGTGTATGCCTGCCGAGGCAATTAGGTGAAAATTTGTGTGCTGTAAAAATTACGGTGGATTTAGAGTGTTAAGCTCCTCAAAGCATTGTCATGATGTGTTAGTTTATCAATTTTTAAAATAGTGATATAAAAAATCCTGCATTTGGGAAAAATGTGCTGCAAAACCGGAACAAATTTCACTTCTTTCTAATAATCAAATATATATGCCAAACGATCTAATTCAATATGCGTGTGTATATAAACATGATGTAGCGCCTAACTTGCGTCCAGATGTTTCAATGCTAGATATAGATAGAAAATAAATCAATCACATATGAAAAGATGCTACAAGATGGTCCGTTTGACAAGTGATGAACTAGGAAGTGGAGAATCGTAGAAAAATGATTTACGATTCTCAGTGTACAATCACGTGAAATAGGGTTGCCAATTCTTAGTGTCACAAGAATCATATTATTCTCTCTCTCTCTCACTCTCTCTCTCTCTCACTCTCTCTCTTCCTTCCGGAAGTGGGCCCAATGGTGACATCCGTCGATACAGTGTCTCCTTTGGAACGCATTGTCTCAGAGAGCAGTGTGTTTCAATCATCACGGAGATATCAATCCGAGATAGTGAGTCACATGGAGACAATTTGGTTCCACATCACTTGGCACACATCTCTCGCTCCATCTTTCTCTTTCTTTATTTCTCTCTCTCTCTCTCTCTCTTTCTCTGACTCACTTGCTTTGTCTCTTTAGGGTGGTTCATCCATTCGGAAGACTGGGTGGCGGGTGGTGAGCGGAGAATGGATTGGGCGCCCGGATAGTGGGACAAGCCAGTGGGCCCGATGACGAGCGGCAAGACGGATGACCAAACCCACCGAGTGACATGGCACCACGATCATCGCTTTGCTCCATCCCTCAGCCAGTTAGCACACTCATTCTCCCCTCTTTCTCAATCATCTGGAAATGTCAACGCTTTGTGAAGCTCGTTTTTGTCTGAGCACACTCTTTGAGCAAAGTTTTAAAGTGATCCACACTAGAAGTGCGCATCTCCTTAATTTAATCGAATGCAATGTGAACCAAAATTGTCAATTGAATTGAAGACAAACTTACCAGTCGGACGCCGGTTTGTGGATCGACGTAGTTGGCGATCTTTTGATTGCTTTGAATGCGGCGTTCGTCGCCTGGAATAAATAAATTCGAGTTATATTATTAAAAATTTTTAATATTTGCCAGGAAGATCCAGGCTCAATTAATGAGAGAAGGAAATGTGGATTCGATTGAAACCCAACGGGTGGTAGAGCTAGGTGAAGGAATAGAAGTCAAGCACGTACCGCTATTGCACGTGAACCAGGCATTCAGTGCGTTCAGCGTCTTACAGCGCAACACTGCAGATTTGCTGCGCACAATGAAAGAGTCACTGGGTTCTTCCTCGAAGCGCAATCCTTTCGGGTTGTGTGGCCCGGCTGGGTCTTCCGGTGGAAGTAAAGGCAACAGTGGTAGCTCGGATTCATCCACGGTAGGTGACACCACCAAACTGTGGGCAGTGGTACTGCTTGCCAATGGAGGCGATGAAGATAGCGAGCTCGGTGTCGAGTGGTGGTGGTGTGGATGGTGTTGGTGGTGAGCATGGTGCACATGGTGATGTGGTGCTAAACTGCTCGTCTCCTCACTCGTTATCACCACCAGATTAGATGAGTTAGACTCTGTCAAATCAAACATATTTTTATTAAATTTAATTTAAATACATTTAAATTAAATTATTCAAATTTGTCCAAATACTGTTATGACTGCCACAAATTAACACTATTTAAAAATTATTCTTTAATATATATGTACGATAACAAGTAGAGAATATTCCAATAGCAAAGCATAATCAAAACATAATAAAGAGCAATTTTAGACAACTATCTTGCAGTTACAAGTCTCTAGATGCGTATTTTTTTATTTGAATTCAGTCCCACCGCGGTGAAATAGAAACAAAGCTATAAAACCAATAATAAATTCAATATCAAATATTTTTGACATTTGAGTTTTATAATAGACCTTTTTTTAATAGACTTTACCATTTTAAGTTCTCCGCAACACCAACATCTATTTTCTCATTTGAACCACTTAACTAGTTGCGTTCTGCCAAGTAAGTTCAAAGTAAAATCGTGTGAGTCACGCTAGTCAAGCATGGAAAGATAAACAAACACAAACCAAACCGAGTGTCTGAGAACGCTTCAATCGAGACTTTGGTTAGTGAGGATGTGTTGCGCTTGTTGATTCGCACTCACCCACCCCAGACAAAACTAATTTACGTTTCCTTGGCATTTTCACCCTCGCAACTCGCCTTACTGGTCCAATTAGAACCAATTTGGCCGAGAGACCATGTTGTTGACGGGTGCAGTTGACAACTTTATGGTGCAAAATCGAGGTCGCTACTATAGCCCTACCAGCCTCATCCAGTTGTCACCCAAATGACTTTTAATTGAATTTTTAAAAATCGACCCAAGAGAGAGAGAGAGAAAGATAAAAAGAGAAAGAAAGTTAAGTCGGGATGGTTGGTCTGATTTGTGGTCAGTTTGAGATGGTGGCGGCAAACTCAAGAGGAAGCGAAAGAGAGATTTATGACTTGAAGCGTAACTGGATACAAAACTGCCAGTCGATCGAGTCATCGAAAGAAAGATACATGAGAGAGGAGAGAG
>DVQH01000115.1:0-44546 GCA_018231625.1 Papilio phestus
ATTTTTTGTGAAGACGGACAGACGGACAGAAACATGAGATTAATAGCAGGGCTTTAGCCGCAGCAAAACTGCCTCTCGCCCTGCTAAAAACGCAAAAAAATTATGATGTTAATAATTAATAGAATTTTTAAAATGAAATTGAACTAAATTATTCTAGAAACGTTTAAAAAATCTATTGAGATTAAAATTTTGAAAAAAAATCTGCGAAAAATAGCTCAAATGTCCATATGCGTTGCTCCTTGGCCGGATACTTGTAAAACACGGATTATCCTTAACTTAAGGCTTATGGAAGGAATCCTAAA
The DNA here is from genome assembly GCA_018231625.1 of Papilio phestus. Lineage (NCBI taxonomy): Eukaryota > Metazoa > Arthropoda > Insecta > Lepidoptera > Papilionidae > Papilio > Papilio phestus. The sequence continues at coordinate 303 of DVQH01000115.1, forward strand.
GCAAATTTTTTCTATTTCATTTCATCGAAAACGGGTTTATTCCATAATTCATTTGCCTCATTCTCGGTTCTCGTCCGTGGCTGATATCCATATTTTTAAAGCAAATTAAACTCTCTTCATTTCATAAAAAGGTTATAAAATAAAATATGTTTATTTGTAAAATTAACCGGGAAAACCTAGAGTACTGACCATTTGTAAGACAAAGTAACACAATTCAAAACACTAATTTTAATTAGAATACATTCTATAGATTCTAAGTGAAAATGTAGGTCAGTTTAGTAATGTAAACACAGAACTAAACCAGTAGCCGACAAACATGCTTTCCCAAGGAGTCAGATGCCTTGGATTTGATTAATCAGATTTAGACGATTAATTAAGTAAACTAGAAGCAGTGTGGGTTGTTTTGCAGCACTTTAAGCGTGAAGTACATGCGCATAGGAAAGCGTCACCGGGAAAGCCGTAAATCTAAACCACCACAAAGCCGTAATGGCGGGGAAAGAGGTTGTCGTCGGCTCTAGTCTACAACACCGCTCACTCTTCTGATTCAATTTGAAAATGAACACTGCGGGTGGCAGTGATCTCTCAGACATGCGGCCAACTTGACTGGAGTACTGCCAACCTAGTACTTTGGCTCATCTATGCTAAGGTGACACACTATCAGTCGATTGCCAGAATCTTATAAAGAGAACATCCTAGGTGGCAGATGCTTTCAAAGCAAGGGTTGTCTCGTGCCCAACTTGTCCTGATATAAACAGTCCCGCTATAGTAGTATATATATATTAATATATCAAACAAATAACTTAATTATTAAGTTGTCGAACAATAACTATAGCTAGCCGGAACTGGTCCGAAATGTCGTTATGCCTTAATGAAAGGAAATGCTTTTTACGAGCGGTCAGAGTCCTGAACATTTGGTGATTTCCATGAATCTGGATGTGTGTTGTAATGTAACGTCAACTCCTCACCTCAACCACCTTTGAAAAGTGATCGTTCACTTGTAGTTACCGCTGAGCATAGTGGTTGCCACTAGTCTTCTTAATGAATTAGCTTTCTCATTGGGAGTTGAGACATCATGGTGAACATCGAGACAAGTTGACTGGCAGCAAGAGGATGACAATGTCGAGTGGTTGCCGAGCCGAGACAGAGCCAGACTGGTGAGAATGGCAAGAGGCAGATCTCGAGAGTGTGCAGAGGTGAACGTGAAAGGTGGACTCGATTCTGTGGCGTGTGGCAACTCGTCGCGATGACACCGCGTCGGCGGCTCGTAGTTGCCACTCGGTGTCACTCCCACCGCCACTCTACGAGGCGAAACACCGCCATCGGATTCTACCACACACAAGACACACCGTTCATCATTCTAGGCCAAGTGTGCGCCACACTCGAGCCACACACCCAAAGCATTGCTCGTGACAACAGTTGGTCCAGTGCGAGTCTTCACTGCATCACACCTCCCAACGGGAACTAGTTTCCAATCCACCGGCTTCTCTTTGACCTAACCCATGCCTCTCCATGACTAGCCCATGTGATCCCCTCATCAACGCCATCCCGAATGCCCTCATGCTTAAACTTGTGCTTGGCAGATCATTTGCATTCATCGTAAATTGTAGTTTGATTACTGCTTCAAAGGACCATCTTGTTAAAGGGACCCTAGATAAAGATGAACACCTCTCACAAGAGAAGAGGAATTAGAAAACGCCGTAGACGACGAAAAACTACATTTCTAACCCAATTACAACTATTACAAGAAACAAAAAATATTTTGATATTTGCATCTCAATATTTTGCAACCTGCTCGATTTTCAGTAACAACTCCGCTAATTTATTCACTTGAAAGCAACCACCAAAAATCAGCTATGATTCCAAAGGTAATAACTAAACAGACTTAGAAAAATATTTTATCAAAATTACCTAATTGAGTAAATCACACTTCTTTTATGCATTTTTTAAATAAACATAAAAATTTCCTAGCAACAAGTTTCAAAAATTTTTATTTTAAACTTGTAAAAGTTTCAGTAACAAAAAACAATGGTCTATGCCACAAGTAATAGTTATGTGATTTGCCCAACACATTGAATCAAATATCGATTTTACAGTAGAAACATTTCTATAAAAACAATAATTCTATAGCGTCATCCGTGTTTACGATTCGTCTAATGGATGCTTTATGTTTACTGTGATATTCCAGGAATGTTCGCATTGTCAGACTAAAGTACGACAAGCCTAAACAATGAGTTTAAGAGAAAATTGTTGCCAAATGTCAATTGTAACCAGCTAGCATAGGCAGAGTCGCGTCAAGATCTTACATTTGGTGTGTCTGCCAGTAAATGTGCTGTGTTGGGTGTTGAGAGTAAAGACAAATTCCACTGGTAGAAGTGAAAGAAGTGTAAGTTGTGAATTGAGCTAGCATGTGTGTTCGAATATGCCGATCTCATCACCATTGCAGTGCACTTTTGGGTGATTAGATCAAACCCACTATGCACCTTTGCATATCTTGCCATGATAATTGGCCAGAACCCATCATGTTCTTGATCCCTTATGGAACTAACACACACCCACACAGCCACACTTGTTTGAGTCACATTAACGAGAAACACTTTTAAATTAAAGGCAATTCCGATGGAAATACGGCATATCGTTTTCCTGTTGGTTTTCTTTATTCTCTATGTGATATTTGGCGGGTTGGTATTCATGCTTTTGGAATCACCAGAAGAACAAATTAAACGTCAAGAAATACAAGGTTTACTCAATGAATTTACTGGTTAGTGCTCAGAGACGTGTCTACCTGAAATAATTAAATTACTTGCAGAACATATCAAACAAATAAATCACCCCAACATCACGGAGCAATACTTCCGAGTGATGATTCATGAAATATTAGTGGCCCAAGACAATAACCTAATCGATAGTCATGGCCATCAGAAGAGCTACATCAATTGGAGCTTCATTAACTCATTCTTCTTTGCCATCACTGTTATTACTACCATAGGTTATGGACACCTCACACCTTCGACTGTCTTTGGTATGCTTCATCACTTTCCTTTCCTTGTTCAACATTTTCTCAACTATTAGGCAAAATCTTCTGTATTATCTATGCACTCTTTGGAATTCCCATCACAAGTCTTTTGATAGGTAGCGTAGCTGACCGATTCAGCAAACTCTACTCACCAAAAGTAAGTAGTCAACTGGTAGGAAGAGCTGAATCAAATGTATTTGGTTAACAGGCAATACTTCGAAACAAATCGCACTACCAGCGGCAGATGTCCGCACGGTTATTGATGCTCAAAAAAGGTCTCATTTCGTTGGTGCCATGGTTCTTTGCCTTTCTCGTGGTGCCAGCCATCATTTTCACATGCATCGAGGAATGGGACTTTCTCGATGGCTTCTACTACTGCTTCGTTACTCTCTCCACCATTGGATTCGGTGATTTTGTGGCAGGAAGCTTCGATAAAGATTACATTTGGATTTACAAAATACTAGTAGTCTTTTGGATCATATTCGGTCTGGCTTACCTGTCAATGGTACTCAATTTCATTACGCACAGCTTGCGCAGTCGACACATCTCCAATGTAGTGCATTCGCTACGCCATCGCATCTCAGCCACTCCTTCCAGTCGGATGCGGCGTCATCGCGAGGAGTGTCACCCACAAGGTCGCTTCAAAAGACAACAGTCGAGCCCCCTAGTCCTCTTTAGTCCACCCAACCAGAAAATGTTTACCAAAGAGGGCCTCAACAACAATTACCTCAATGCTCATGACGACTTGAAGCAGTGCTCTCCAGACTGTCATCAGATCAGTTCGGTTCAAGTTGAAAATGATACTGGTGACAAACCAAGTAAGCAGTGCTTCTATCTCAAGCCTTAACTTGCTAAAGTTTCTAGGCACAGGTCAAAGAGTCAGTTTTTGGAAATTGATTAAGAGCATAAAGAACAAGAGTATACTGCAACAACGACCTCAGAGAAACAAAACGGTAAGCCATCGGATACGAGAAAACTCGAGATAGAGAACGTGCTAATTGTATTAACGATGATGATTGACAGAGCATTCAACGTGCATTCGAGGAGAGCTCTGCTGTGCGCCAGAGCAACAGTTTGCCTGACTTGACAGATGGTTTGTGGCAAGTTGTAGTACATCATGTAGCTAACTACTGGTATCAATTTGCTTACAGTGGAGTGCAGTGATCCTTGTTGCTCGATCAATGTAACCGACGCCAAAATGACTATCGTCTAGTTTGCAATTTTTCATGTTTTGAATGTTGGATTGAAATCAACTAAACATTGATTTGATTTATTAACACTACTACAAATATGATCTACAGTCACAACTTATTTTGTCAGACAAACTTGTCGTTTGTGCCTTGTGATTAGGGTTTGACTTGTTTCTGTGAACATTTGATTACTACTGTTTGCATTGCAGTTTGTACATATTTATTTATATGTTTTTTAATACAAATATTTATTTAATTTATATTAAGTTAGTTTTAATAAATTTTTTGTTAATTTGCGGAATGTAATGCTTACACGAAAATTCTATGTATTTTTAAGCATAATCGAATTTAGAAAAAACACAAAATATTCGAAAAAAATGAGGGTTGATATAAAACGAAACAGAGGTCTAGCTAATCATATTGTTGAAATCAAGCCCAACCAAGTCACAGCTCTTGGTCCAAGACAATGTCACAGCAAAAGACCTTTGACAACAACGCAAATAACACAAACAACTGGAATGGAGCAGAAAGTGCGAGCGAGAGTGGCAAGTCACCAAATTCATTGGCACGTCCTTTGATGGCACCCTTCAAGATGAGTACGACATCAATTGGATCAAGTGGTCAAGAGCCGGTGCCTAAATTGCAAAACATCGTTTCCACGGTGAATCTCAAGTGTAAGCTCGACCTGAAAAGCATTGCAATGCAAGCTCGTAACGCGGAGTATAACCCGAAGCGATTTGCCGCAGTGATCATGCGTATTCGCGAGCCGCGCACCACTGCGTTGATCTTTAGCTCGGGCAAGATGGTGTGCACCGGTGCCAAGAGTGAAGAACAGTGTCGCCTTGCTTCGCGCAAGTATGCTCGAATCATTCAAAAGTTGGGATTCAAAACACAGTTTTGTGATTTCAAGATACAAAACATAGTAGGCAGCTGTGATGTTGGCTTTCCGGTGCGCCTAGAGAGCATTGCATTCGTGCATAACCGATTCTCGGCCTACGAGCCTGAACTATTCCCTGGCTTGGTCTATCGCATGGTTAACCCTCGAATTGTGATTCTCATCTTTGTCTCGGGTAAAGTTGTCTTAACTGGTGCTAAGGTTCGTGAAGAGATCTACACGGCATTTCAAAATATTTATCCAATTATCAAACAGTTTAAAAAATAAATTATTTTTGCTGTACTATAAAGTTCCAAAACTCTTGAATTTATTTATAAACCATTCAAACCATTAGAACAAAAGTTAATTCAAAACCTTATTCAATAATCCGAGTTTTAAATTTGATACAAGCCAAATCGTTTTTGGTTTCATCTTCCAATTCCAAACGCACTGTAAGACTAATGCTCGGGTAGATTTGCTTGATCGGAAGTGTCAGCGAAAAACGACTTGTTTTACCAGTTTCCAAGGGGCAAGTTAAACCATAATTGCCGCAAGCCTCACTGAACCCACATAATATAAGCATCACTGTTTTCTTAAATTTAAATAGTCATTCATTTACCTTGGATCCACGCCGAAAGGAATTGGGACATTTCCAAGCTGTAAATAGTTCATTTTAATTTTAGGACAATACAATATAAAATGGTAATTAATTACCTCACCGTATACTTTCACTTTAACTGACGAAGCTGCGTTATCTGTACATTGAATGGATAAATCAAATTTTTAATTGTATATTAGATAGATTAGAGGGAAATAACTTACTTGGGGTAAAGCCTAGGTCGATAGTAACATTTTCTCCTTTCTTGAATTTACAAAACAGATCCGAATCCTTGCAACCCGTAACAACGACAGTTTGAACTGTACCATGAGGAGCAGCGCAATATTGGAAGAGTTTGGCAGTGACCAGTGAGTTGGTCCAAATCAGCCCAAGCACCACCAAAACGATGAGCCAGCTTGTCTTCATTGTGACGCGTTCCTCTAGGATTATTGCTCACAATTAGTGGTGACGACGAATGCTGAGCGAGTGAATTAGTAATGAGCTAAATACCAAATAACACGATCACTCAGCAACACCGAGTGTAATCTAATCGGTGAGAGCGAAGTGACAGCTCGAAAGAAGTGTCACATGTAGTGGAAGGGCAATTCGATTGATATACACTTGTAAACCACTGAATCACTGATTTGTTTCACTAAGCTTTGCCCTCGAGCCACCAGATGACGACTGCGTGGGAAATCTTTCCAAAGGGCAAAGTTGCGCCGCACGGTGACTTGCTCGCTCAAACATAAGGATCAATATCTTTACTACAAAGGTGTAGCTTTTCCAGAGTAAATAGAGTAGATTACCACAAATAGACCACGCCTTTTTTGCAACAGATATCGTTTATTACCCAACCAGCTGCTGACAGCTCACGCAGTGCCTTCATCTCTCTCTGGTCACCAGAGTCTGGTGGGCGTCCAACTGTTTATTTGAGTTCTCCATATGCCAACTTTGAGTCGTTGGTACTGATTCCTTGGGCAAGCACTCTTACATTTTCTTGGTGCCAAAATGTTTCTTGAAAGCGTTTTCAACGTTGACAATGGCTACCTGGAAGGTCTTGTGCGAGGATTTAAGTGTGGCATCATTAAACAATCGGATTACCTAAATCTGGTTCAATGCGAAACACTGGAAGATCTCAAACTTCATCTTCAATCAACGGATTATGGCAATTTTCTAGCAAATGAAGCTTCCCCATTGTCTGTATCGGTTATTGATGATAAGCTTCGCGAAAAGATTGTGGCCGAATTTCAGCACATTCGTAATCATGCCGTGGAACCACTCTCCACATTCCTCGACTACATCTTGCATTCCTACATGATTGACAATATCATTTTACTCATTACCGGTACAAATAGACACTTAGAAATATTATAATGGATATATTTACAATTTATTTTATTAGGAACTTTGCACCAGCGACCTCTATCTGAGTTGATTCCAAAATGCCATCCATTGGGTTCTTTTGACCAGATGGAAGCTATTCACGTGGCTTCAACACCATCGGATCTTTACAATGCAGTCTTGGTCGATACTCCATTGGCTCCATACTTTGTCAACTGCATTGGCGAACAAGATTTGGATGAGATGAACATTGAAATCATTCGAAACACCGTCTACAAGGCTTATCTGGAATCATTCTACAAATTTTGCCAGGAACTTGGAGGAAGCACTGCGGAAGTGATGTGCGAAATTTTGGGTAGGATAATCATTCTTTCAAATGAACTATTGTTCATTTACCTTTATTTTGTTTAGCTTTTGAGGCTGATCGACGAGCCTTCATCATTACGATCAATTCGTTTGGAACTGAGTTGAGCAAAGAAGATCGCTCCAAACTTTACCCAGCGTGTGGACAGCTCTTCCCATATGGTTTGGCACAACTGGCCAACGCAGACGACTACGAACAGGTTCGCTCTGTGGCTGAGATGTATGCTGATTATCGTCTGTTGTTTGAGTCACAATCCAATGCAGAGAACAAAACTCTGGAAGACAAATTTTTTGAGCATGAAGTCAAACTGAATATTAACGCATTTCTGCAACAGTTTCATTTTGGCGTATTCTACGCATATCTCAAGCTTAAGGAGCAGGAGTGTCGCAATATCATTTGGATTGCCGAGTGTGTCGCACAGAAGCACAAAGCTAGAATCGACAACTACATACCTATCTTGTAAATGAAGCCAACCACAAAAGTACTAGTGCAACGCAAATATAGTTTAATGTTTTTCATCAATAGTTTGCAATTCAATTTGATATTAATTGCAAAAAAACTTGTTATATTACAGTCATATAGTCAAGCTTTTAATCTCGTGACTGAGAATCTTATTGTTTTATTATGTTATGTATTTTTCCAATTATTATTATAGGCTTCAGTGTTATGAAGCAACAAGTGAAGTTATTTATATTTATTATATTATTACAATTATTTTATTGATAATTTATTTTAACCAGAGTAATAAAGTGTGATTTTCTGCAACACATGTTGAAGTGACCCAACTAGTGAAATGTGCGCAGTGCGCATGCGTTTTCACCATCTGTGTTAATATTGGTGGTAGTGCCATGTGATCAACTTGTTTTGCCCATATCTTCAACTTTGATCCCAAAATGGTTCTCTCAATTAAACACGAAATTTTGTCCCAACTTCGACGAATCGGATTACACTTTGAGCCAATGATGTTACGAGTGCTGCCCCCAGACCAGGCGGCAAGTATGATCAATGAGGATGGAATCGGTCGCACTTTCGCTATCGATTTGCCACCCGACACCAACACTATTTTGCCACATGCCGACAAAATCAATCGAAGCATTATCAAAGTAAATTCAAATATTGGTTTGTTTGCTTTCCATTCTATAGCGTTAATTGTACACTTTACCAAAGAATTTAAGGAGCCATTCAATCGTCATTGACAGCATAAATTTTGCTCACAGTCAAACTAGTCAGATTCTATTTCAAGTCAATTTTGAGTGCCTGGTTAAAGTAAGTTTAGTAGATTTTTAATTGATTGACTAACTAAATTCATTTTTGTTTGAAAAGGAGTTATTTAACGATTATAAACAAAATTTGAATAAACTATGCTCACACCACAGACGCTTGGAAGAAAGTGAGGATGATAATAAAGGATATGCTCAAAAGATAATTGTAGAATACTCCTCACCGAATATTGCTAAACCTTTTCATGTTGGCAACTTTCGTTCGACTATCATTGGGAATTGTATTGCCAATCTGATGCAATTCAAAGGGCATGATGTAGTGCGCATGAATTATCTGGGAGATTGGGGCACGCAGTTTGGCATTTTGAGTCTGGCCTACGACCAGTTTGGCGATGAGCAACAGTTATTTAACGAACCACTCAAGCATCTTTACCAAGTCTATGTCAAAGGAAATCAAGGTACTCTTAGGAGTTGCATTTTACATGTGTTGTTATTTATTTACTCATTTTAATGTTTTAGCCAGTGAGAATGACGCTTCATGGCGTGAAGCAGCCAAAGAGCGCTTTCGATGTCTCGAACTGCGAGAGAATACCACTACATTTCAACAATGGACTCAATTTCGAGAACTGAGTCTGAATGAACTAATGAAACTTTACGCGAGACTGGGTATTGAGTTCGACATCTACATGAGTGAATCCATGTATAGCAACTCGTCATATGAGATCATAAAAATTCTCCAAGAGAAAGGATTAATTCAAAACATGGACGGTGCTGTGTATGCTGTAGTGGCACAACACGACAATGTGAATCAAACAATTCAGGTGCCTTTACTCAAAAGCGATGGGAGCACTCTATACTTGACTCGAGATATCGCCGCTGTGATGCATCGAAAGTCACATTTCAAATTTGACCGAATGTATTATGTGGTCGATAGTTCACAAGCGAAACATTTCAGCAATTTGAAGAGTATTTTCTACTCTATTGAAGATAACGTTTATCGGTTAGTCTAGCCATTATGGGTTTTTAGCTTTATTTAAATTTAAATCATTTACTATTTTATTCATAGAGATATAAAGCATTTAAAATTTGGACGAATTATTGGAATGAGTACTCGTCGAGGAAGCACCATCTTTTTAGATGAATTATTAAATGAAGCCAAGTCTCGTGCCATTGAGTCTATAAAATCTAGTCCAAGTTAGTAGTTTTTATTTGGTGAAATATATTGATTGAAATACTTTACATCAATGATTGATCATTTTTCTTTGAATGTTAGATACCAAAATAGCACCAGAAGAGTATGATGAAGTGGCCGACGTGCTTGGAATATCTTCGATAGTGGTACAAGACCTTTCGAATCGACGTGTCAAAGAGTATAGGTTTAACTGGAACAAAGCTCTCAAGATGACTGGAAACACAGGCATTTCTTTGCAATACACACACGCCAGATTATGCAAGTATGTTCTAATTACTTCTTTGTTTTCAGTGTATTACTATTTAAATTTTTTATTTTATTATTTTTAGTCTTCTTAAAAATTGTCAAGTTCATTTGGATCCCGGTTTCGATTTAAACATCGCCGCTATAGATACTAAAAATGGCAGAATTTTGATCAATTTACTTGCTATGTTTGATGAAGTGATAAATCAGTCTCTTGAAGAACTCGAACCAAGCATTTTAACCAATTATCTGTTTGAACTAAAGTAATCAAAGTTAACATAACTGAATATATACTAATGACAATTTTTATATCCTTAGAACTGCTATTAATCGAGCTAACCAGGAACTAACTATCAAGGGACAAACTGAAGACATTGCTCAAACGCGTTTCCACTTATTTGTATGCTCATTGAATGTATTAAATCAGTCAATGAAGTTACTTGGTCTTAGACCTTTAGAATCAATGTAAGAATTATACCAATCATAAGCATTCAAAGTGATTTCATAAAGTTTGAATGCATATTTTTGTCTTACCTTGTTTTGGTAATAAAATGTGTTTTTGATAAAATGAGCACGTTTCAGCTTTGTATCAGATGGTTTAGGTTTGTTTGATTCAATTAAATTGATTCTTACTGCATGACTGAATCGTATGTGTAGACACGGCATTTTTTAAATTTAAAGTTTAACAGTTTCCAACTAAAATATTTTTTAATGATAAAATAGTATTTTCTGAGCAAATCCGAGCAAAATAATATATTCTACTATGGCAAGTTAATTATTGTGAAAATATAAAAACTTTCAAAATAGATCTTTGAAAATTAATTTGTTGTAAAAAAGTGGTTGCTATAACTCAAGATTACCTTTATAAAGTTATTTCAATTAAATTTTTAGCAGGAAAATTTGAAAGCTGTTGGTATTTCTCAACAATGAGTTTTTTGTCGAGTTTTAAAAACAAAAAAACTTACTCAGAAATGAAAGTAAACTTTGTTGCGATCAGCAACGGATTTAATGTAATCAACTGTAATCTACAGTAGAAAGTGGTCTTACAAAACGCTAGGAATAGTAGCTTTATACCCAATCCAGAGTATTGTTGCTAACTACAACAACTTTTATTATTAATTTGCGTTTGTTACTCATTTTCAAAGTTTAAATTTAAAAAACGCAAGTCTAAATATTTTTCAATTTTAATTGTATATTAAAACACAACTAGACTAAATTTTTAATAATACAAATAAAAATTATAACTTTAAAGTTATAAATGAAAGTTCAAATTTGGTTTATGTTTATATACTAGCAAGTTTAAGTATAATCATTTCTAAAAATGTGTGTTACTTGGAAATGTAATCAATCAAAAGAAAAAATAAAATAAAACAATCTGATGCACTCTTAGAAATGAAAGTGGTTAAGCTTGTAATGGAGAACAAGTTTAATTTTAAATTTGTATTCACACCATTAAAGTTACAATATGCAAAGTTTAAATTTATACTAAATTTTAAACTTGTATACAAAGTACATGTACTTTTACAAAATTAAAATTGAAACCAATTTTAAACTTGCGTTTTGTCAAATTTAAACTTAAAAATGGGAAACAAACTCAAGTTTGAATTTATAATAATTAAATTTTAAACGTGAAAAAATCAAGTTTAACCACTTTCATTTCTTAGAGTGTGGTTAGTTAAACTTAAAGTGATGTAGATGGCACGTCGTTGGTGGAAAGAAGCGCGCGCTTGTGCAGTGCGGTAGTGGCCGTGGGGGGGAGGGGCAGTGGTTGTGAAGAGCGTGGCGTGGGGGCAGCACTGCAGTGGTGAGCACTAGTGACTAGGTGTGGTAGTGCGCAGTGCGCAGTGCTGGCCGCAGTGCGTCCAGCTTTGTCTCTCATCGTTGGTGGCAGTACTGCACTAGTGCGGCATAGAGCGGCATAGTGGGGCAACTCTGAGTGCGCCTTGGCCAGACGGAATTACTCTCAAGCCATCTTGTTTGCTTCTACTCCGTTCTCTGTACCTGTCCTCGTCCCTCTAGCTTATGCTTCGACGCTACCGTTTCAGCAGCTCTTCCTCGACTTCTTCGATATTGGCACCCACACACCGCCACTACGATCACCGAACTCTGCCCCTGCCCGCAACTCACAGACACGCCACTAACCCTCCTCGAGTGCAGCCAGCAGTCGTTATGCCTTGTTGAAATTGTACCACCACATCTTGACCGCTGAAAGTGATTCAATTTGAAGTGACAAACAACTTTCGCTTTCTACTACCACTGGTGTGCACATATTTCGTGAACCTTACTTAGCTTTTGCTTTCACTCGTCACAAAACTAATTTATGGGGCACATTTAAGCTGTAAGCAACTAGTTTAGAGCTATTGGTTTGGTTAAAGTGTTGAAATATGTTTTCAAACATTTACTACTATTTTTCAAAAGAGGTTACAAATTACCAACAACAGTATATGATAATATATATACCAATGGGATAGAATTGATTATTATATTCAAAGGGAAAAGGAGGAAATAACTGACAGTACCATATTGCATCTATTGCTCTGAATTGCTTTTGCCGCTGTCTGATGCATAGGCAACTGTATAGGAAGATTACCATGCTCTGAGGGACTTGTTCCATGCTCAATATAGCGCTAATCGATTTACAAAGACTACTACTAATATTGCTCTGCTATTAAAGGCACTATCATCGAGCAACATATATAACTTCGGTCTCCGTTGCCATCTCTACCAAATTCAAAGTCTAGCAAAGCGAAACGCTAGCTGCAAATTGAACCTCCATGTACTAGTGTGTTGGAGGAAAGGTAGGGAGAATCTATACTTGAACACTGTTGTACTAAACACTGCCAATTTTTCCTATAGACACAGTGTGAGTGAGCGAGGGGCGATTCGGAGGGCGCAAAGCAGCAGCATTGCCGCCATCCACCAGTCCGCTCACCATTTCTCCCATTGCTTCCAGTCTGGAGTTTTGAAACCAACTTGGTTTCTAAAATTAACCTCTCAGAGGTAGCCTTTAAGGCTTTGACTAAGAGTAAGAAAATAAATCTGCTCGCTTCGGTTGGGATTCGTCAACTCGGCGTGCTACTTGACTGGAAGAAACCGTTATCTTCACTGACTGGTTCGAGTGGTATTCTCTAGGCGCGCAGGCCAACGGAGGGAGAGGACACTCGTGCACCGAGGGCACTAGCACCCGGCACGCCACAAGCTAGTCGTCACAGTGTGAGTTGCAATGTCGAGCACCCATAGTGGCGATATCTTAGCGGCGTAGATCGCGTGCCCTTTTCCCAACTACCGCCCCAACTACCAGTAGTGGTGAGGGCTGCCTCTGTTTTGCTGCCCGTTCGTCGTTCTTCATCTGTCAACATCACATTGTCTCATCGTCTGATACCGCTTCCATACCTTTGTTTGTGGCCGGGCAGCAGCGGCAAGAAGCATCTTGCCACCACTATCCACGAGAGCTACCACCGTTAGCAGCTACCACTATGGATACGATAGAAATAAAGCCGGCTGATATCATCTGTTTGCAGACCAATGACACCATTATAGAGTATGACTTTTTAAGAAAATGCATTCATGCACTTTTAGAATACAAAAATTATGTGCAAAGATTATTTGAATTGAATATAGTCAACGACGAAAAGCTTCGTTATGAGTATGAACGTATCGAGCAGCGCTTCAACGACACCATTCGAGGTAAAGAGGCTGTATTGAATCAGTACCTTCAAGATGAATGGACTGCTGCCGGCGAGGAGTTTTCCACAACCTTGCAGACCTATTGTGATCCCACCATTGACAATTCGGATGTCACCCAAACTTACATTACCACCGCGGTGCCAGCGACCCCCTCTCCGCATATTGTAACCACAAATCCATCAGTAGACAACATGAATACCTACAACAGTTTGGGGGAGAAAAAGGACGTGATGGCGATTGCCGCAGCCGAGGTGGTCATGCACTCTTACCGCGATGGTCTTTACATCTGTGGCTGGCCCAACTGCGAGTACCAAACTTCAAGTCGTCGGCATATCAACAATCACAAATTAGTGCATACCGGCGATGGTGAATTCAATTGCGGCTTTCCTGAGTGCGGTCGACGTTTCAAGACTCGTGAGGAACTCAATGAACATGCTGCGATGCACGAGTCAGATCACCCATATCCCTGTGTATGGCCTGGTTGTGAGTTTCGATCGCAAACACCAGCATCTCTAAAAGCTCACATGCGTGTGCACATGGACCGCAAATTCAAATGCGACTGGCCCGAATGCAACGAGGAGTTTTCCAAATTACAGGAGTACCATCAACACCGTAGAGTACATGATCAACCGAATGGTGGTGTGCCGTCAAGTCAACCTCAGACGCAAACAGTTCAGATTGTGCAACAGTCATCCCAGGCACAAGTACAGCAACAGCAGACGCAGCAAGTGACAGTGGTCACTCAACCAACACAGCAGCAGATAGCTCAAATCATCAGTGCAAACGCACAGCCCACCACTACAATACAACCAACTCAAATTACTGGTCAATTGCCTAGTGGACAGCAAGTGACTCTGATTCAGTTGCAACAACCACCGGCTTCCAATGTGGGCACCGCAATCGCACACAAAACTATCGTAGCCCAACAAGCTAACAACGTGCCATCAATACCTAGCACCCAGCCTCAGCCAATTACCACAGCAATTACAGTTGCAGGTACCAACGCGATGATCAATACCCAATTATTCAAGTGCAACAATCCAACATGTACGTCACTTTTTTCAACTCTTTATGATCTCAAGCAGCATATGATGCAACACAGCAAGATTGACAAGCCATTTCGCTGTGATTATCCCAACTGCGAATATTCAGCATTGACGAAGACCCAACTGAACGAGCATAAGATAACGCACTCGAATGAACGCAATTACGTGTGTAATGTGGAGAATTGTGGTCGACGGTACAAGACACGCAAAGGTCTCTGGGATCATTCGCACACTCATCGGCCCGATAAGCCATTTGCTTGCACTTACCCTAACTGCAACTACCGATGTGTCAGCTCGAGCTATCTTCGTTCGCATATGCGAGCTCATAAGGAGGGCACCGTGCCGGGTACTCCAACCAACAACGTGAATTCGCTCAACAGCGGCTCGCCAACTGCTGGTGGCGCTGCTACTACGGTGGTTCCCACTGGCAATGGACCACAACCTCAATTCTACGCCCCTGGAACTATGATTCAACATGCCAATGGTCAACACGAGTACATCTGCGGCGTGCTCAACTGCAACAAGTCGTTTGACTCACAAAATTCCTACCTCGCTCACGTGAAGTTGCATGCACCATTGACGCCAGCACCAACTCCTCAAGCAATAAATACTGTACAAACCCCTCAAGTTATGAATCCCACTCCTCCACCTCCGGCTGCATCTAAAACTCGGAGTCGAAACCCCGATTTAGCTCGTTTCAAGTGTGAATTCGAAGGCTGCAATGCAGCTTACAAATTGAAACGTAATCTAAAAGATCATATGATTCGGCACACCATCTTGGAGAAGCCTTACCGATGTGACTGGCCTGGTTGTGATTATGGTTCATATAAATCGACCAATGTTGCCAAACATAAGTCAGTACATTCTGATGAGCGGAAGTACGCTTGTGACTTTTACAATTGCGAGAAGAAATTCAAAACGCGCGAAGGTCTACGCAAGCATATGTTATCACACCACAAGCCTTGTACTAATCTGAACAACTCCGCAATAACAGTCAAGACAGAAGCGACAGCCTCTGCAACGTGATTCGCCATCTCTCCAACCCGCCTGTACATCATTCCATTTCACTTTTTTGTCCATACTAGTACTAGTACACAATTCTTCATCTTTAGCATGCTTGTTGATTCATCTTGCAGAGATGATTTCATTTGTTCTACCACTGTTCATCTTAGATCTCTCATATTTTATTCATTTAACCCGACATATTGTTGTACAAAGCTTGTTTCGTTTTATACTGTAATCAGAAACAAATCAGAAATTTTCTTTTTAACCTTTACACAATGTGTTTATTTATATTATATTATTATATATATGTATTTTATTATATATACACTAAAATCATTTTGTTATTGAAATTATTTTCTTTTGATGTCCATGTTATATTTCTTTTTTATTATTATTTAAAATAAAATGATTCTCAATCTAAGTTTTTAAAGTTGCAAAATTTCTTGAGATCATAACTGGTACAGATGTTTCATTATATAAATATATTGATTGAAATAATTAATAAATTGGTGTGGTTGTCGAAATCGAATGCAATATCAACATTAATGTTTTTCCAATTGCCAAAGTAATTCAAGTGGGATTAGATATTGTTATTGACAAAACTGATCTGTCATCTAGTGTGATGCATCTGAAACACAAATATGGTTCTTTGAAACCCTACCAGAGGACACTACTGTGTTTAATATAAACATCGAATCGCCACTGCATTACTTGTTTTACTGTTTTCTACCGAAAATACACTAAACAGTATATACTGTCTACAGTAAAAAGTTTTCTATTTTCTCTAGAATTGTATTTATGACAAATTCACTATTTTTTCGCCACATTATACATACCTTAGTTGAATTGTCTCTACTTTATTTATTTTGTGCTATATAATGCTACATATTTGAGTTTACAGACCAAAAAAAGGCTGCGGTAATATAGTGTGGCGATTTGTAAACTTGCCACATATCATATGTAACGTTTTTTTATTGTGGCATTTTCTGTATTTAAAGTGAAAGTTGTTATGTAGATACTGATGGCTATTCTATGATATTTCTAATGCAGCAAATAATTAGAATTATTATTATTATTCTGTAATTTATAATGATTTAAAGTTAAACACATCTTTGAATTTACTTCAAAATTTTTTGTTACTTGAATATACAAAGACGATGACTAGAGTCTTTTCTGGACCGTTGGTGCGTTTGGTTTTTGGATCATTTATGAAAGTGCTATAAAAGAGGAAATGAAACGTTGGTACAAGGAACACTAAAGCATGCAACAGATCTCGGAACATGCCAAGCAACCGTTGGCATCGAGTCATGCTTCTTATCTGTTTGTTTGGCTTGTGAATAGAGAAAGTCCGTTGAGGGTTGCGGGGGGAGAGAGACATAGGAGATCTGGCGGCACGTGCTGTGATGTCTTGCTGCGCGTGCCATACCGTGCTACATCCGTACGCACATACCGCCAACGGTCCTTTCTCTTCCTCTCTCTCTCTCTCTCTCTCTCTCTCTCTCTCTCTCTTTCTCTCTCCCTCTCCTTCTCTCAGGCTCACTCTTACTATCACTTCTGTCGCGTTCCCGCATCTTCCGTTGTGCTCTGCTTGTGCTTCGAACGTTACCCCCGACCCACCACGGTACGAGCGTTGACATTTTCTCATCAATGACCTCTCTCCTGCTAAGTGTTCATTCTCACCATTTGACCTCAGGTGGCCAGTGTATTGCACATTGATAAACCGGTGACATGAAGACATTCATTAACGAGATTGAAAGTAAATGAATAATAATAGTTTTAGAGAAACAAAACATAGTGTTTGATACACCAAACACAAAATTACCCGACTTAAAAGCTTTAAAACTGGAATAGAAATAAATCTACTTTATTCGAAAGTAACATTTGTGGTTTTACAAAAAAGTGATTTATCTCTATTCTTAATAGTAGTTTTACCGTGAATATATTTACAAATACAACAACATAGTGGCGATGAGATGCGGCAGCTGATGCGAGCAAGTTACGTGAGAATGCAAGTATACGCTTGTTAATTAGTTTAGTGGTGGACTCTATTGACTGTATGGAGTGTATTGTCCACCACGTGATTGGTCAGTGTCGGCATGGACAGAAGCAAGAATGAGGTTGGCAAAGCAACATTGATGTGAGTGGAGTTCCCTGCCCTCCCAAAGACAAAGGTGTAGGCAATGTGCGTCTGCACGCGCTTGGCAGCACGCGTACCGCAATGAGTAAGCCAACACTAGGGGCATATTTTTGCGGTATTTAATTATTTTTTTTGCAAATTACAATTATTTTTGCAAAATTCAATTTCTGTAGAATTCGATTATTTTTTCAGAATTTAAGTTGATATTAAAGTCTAAATAAACCGGAATTAGAGTCGAAATGAGTATTCGAGTCAAACTGTTCATGTGGCACTAGTGTTGGCTTAGCCACTACCGGTCTCGGTAGTCTAATCAAGAGCAGAGCGTGAGCTCTCACAGCCGCATTGAGTGAGCTAATGGCTGAGTAAATTGTTCCAAATGGTACAGTTCGCATGCGAATCACAAGCACGTCGATGTGCCTTACTGGGGGGCGGCAAGTGAGGCTCTGAAGGCGGACTGGGTCGGTTGACTGGCACGAGTAGTACTACGAGTAGACGCACGCCAGGCCACGCAGTCTGGACCAGCTCGAGTTCACTTAGTGGCCTGACAAAAGACTGGCATCTGGCCGCGCGTGCGACAACTGGCACTGTTGCTGGCTGGCGCGCGCTCGCGATCCCATTTGCCTCAATGCTTAACTCTAGGGTCGACTCATTGTCCCCCATCAAGGGAAACTTGCGGGAACACTTTGAATAAAGCAATGTTGGACATGTCAAGTCAGTCACAATGGAAACAGAGCTTTGGTTGGAGCACGCGACCAAACTAGTCTGCCAAGATCCGTTATACACCGTTGGCCAATCTCGATCCTTGATCTATTGTTATTTGGAAAAGCTCCGTTGGATTGGATTGGTCTCCTCCTGTCAGCCTCTTGGCTGCAGTTGGAACACTGCTACCAGATCAAAGTGAAACAGTTGGCAGAATTCTTGCGCGTGCGTCCTCCCAGAGGCGCGCACTCGGCCCACTGGTGAAACCGGCCAACAGTTTTCTCCCGGTACTGTTTCACTTAGTCTTGAGCTCTCACTTTGATCAAGACCTCGGGCCTGATTGGTACCTTGACGGCCCGGCCAGTTACACTTGGCCCGGACGAGCAATCGTTCGGGCAATTGATCCTACCATCATATCTAGTCCTTCCTTACTAGTCATCATTGCACATCACTTCATTTCACCATCACTACTTCATCCTTTCACCTCTTTTCTTTATGCAACAGCTTCATCAAACTGGAATACATTTATACCTTAATTGTTGTTCGGTGAGTAATTCCCTAGCATGTTCATCTTATTAAAATAGCAAAATGATGCATTACACGAGAATAAATTATTCCTATTTAAAATGTTTTCTATTGTTGCTTGATGATGTAATGATGTAGATCGTCGATGTAAATAAGATCGACTAATGTTGGAGCATCATGCCTCTAGTTACAATGAGAGAAATGCAATTGAGTGGAAATGTTAATGTTTGTCGATGTGTAAACCCAAGCGCCATTGCTGGGTTCATCTTGCCATCAAGTTGTACTTGTGGATAATCTCGACATAGCGGTACCACTCGGTTGATAGAACATTAAATTGCTTATCAAATAGTCCTTAATCGACACTGTTGACAACAATCTAACCATTGTCAGAATCGGCAAAGCAGTAAATCCAATATATAGGTAGAGAGACTCTCTTACAAGCACTGGTACCAGTACTGGTACTGCTGAACATTCAGGTTTCACTACTCAGGTTTTGCTAAGTTAGATGGCTGCCATAAGTTTAAATGCCCATATGCAGTTGGCGATTAATGGACATTAGGAGATGAGTGATTATGCTCGGTGACAGCTTAAAATATGGTAGCGGCAACATTCTTTCACTGTTCAAGCCACTACCACTCTTCCAGCTTAAATCAAGCAATTTTTTAAAATTGTCAAAAGCAAGGTTTTGGATTGTGCTAATAAATTATGCCAAGACGTTTTCTAATCAGGGCAAGTTTCGATCAATAGAGTACGGTGTCAGTCGACCACATGGCTTTTCTGTCAATTTATACCTAATCTTAATTAATTAAAACTTATGAAAGCTTCATAACCAAACTTTTGAATAATTAACCTTTATTGTTGCAGATTAGAAAACAACACTGCCAAGTGGAGATTCAGTGAAATTGAAGCTAAGTATGAGCACTAGGTGAAGCAGCACCAAAGCACTGTCAACCTGCACCCACCGCACCGTTCTCCATTGATGAGTGTGAACACTCTAGTCATTGAAAAGCAAGCCATCTCTCGTTGGCACCAATTGCTCTCACTTCTATTGATCAATTGTCTTCAACAAACGCGTTTCATTGCGTTTTCAACTTCTTTTCTCACTTTCACAAACCTTCACATGTACTTAGTCAACTACAAAGCTAACCTATCATATGGCATCGTATATATCGTTCTAGTCTTCATTTCAACTTTACAACATCGTCTAGTCTTAAACAAGTCAATTTTAAACAGTGTGCAACGAATCCGTCCACGTTATCTGCCACGATGTCTCTTTCACTATCGACTACCTCTCCCAACGGGTTAAACTTGCCTTCTCTCTACGAGCGAACAAGTAGTTCTTTGTCATCACTCTCTTCGGTTCTTTACGGTTCTTCAACAACTGCATTTGCAACTAATTTGCAAGCTTCATTGCATTCCAATTGTCTTAATCTAGAATTGCGTGATAAACAAAGTTCTAAAGAATACTTTGATGATCCAGTTAGATCTGAATCTAGTTCTCCAGAAGAGGGTGATAGTGTTGCTATGCTAAGTCCAGTTTTCAGGACTGAAGACAAAAATAGTGTCAGTAATCTACGTAATACATCTGTAATAGTGACGCCTTGTAAGTAACAAAATAAATATACGATTTAAACATGCAAATATAAATATTGCTTGCAGATACTCAAAAACAATTAAATCCGTCCAGCGGTTTGTTTAGCGACAATCCAAGTGAGTTGTACAAGTTGCCAGTGCAACATGCAATATCTTACATGCTGGGCCAAGCCAACTTTGATGCACTGGTCAAGGAACAGATCGAGCAAGCTCAAAAAGACCTCTCAGTGAATGCTGCACTTTGTTTGGCCAAGAATAATTTTCTCGATTACTATTACAACAATAATAACAAGAGCAGCATCGGTTTCACCAATGTGGGCCACATTGACCAAAGCAATGTAAGTGAGCCATTGTCGTGAGGCAATGATTGCAATTCTCCTAGTAGATAGCATTCATTTAGTGTCACTGTTTACTGAGTTAAAATTGAAGCAATTAAATGAGAAATGGTCATTTGGTAATGATTGGTCTCGATGTGTGCACGCCATTGGGTGGCCTAACCAATGGCGCGTGTTGATCAAGCGGTGCCGTGTGGGTAGGCAACAAATGACACTGATTCGGGCTCGCTCCTACTCCACTCTCTCTCTTGCTCTCTCTTTCTCTTTCCTCAATTGCTTCTCCTGGTGCACTAATTACGCACAACAAATTCAATCCAATTTACCCTCAAATAACTGAACAGGTTGTCCGGTAACCAAACATGATTCGACTCAAACTGGAATCATATTTTATGAAACACAAGTCAGAGCAAAAACAATAACTTAAACTTTGGGTGTTATCGCTAGTGGGAATATGCTCTCGTCGTTACATGTTGTTAAAACTTTATGATAACATAATTAATTTCTTTAAGATTAGAATTAAACCAAAAAACAGTATAGAGTAGTAGAGATTATATCGATCAAAAACGTTGAGTTTGCTTGGATTCAAATCCTGATTGTGGTAGTTGAGAGAGGGAGAGAGAGAGAGAGAGTGAAAAATCCATTAGTAGAGTTGGTAGAGCAAAGGTACGTTGGTGAAGTAGGGTGGCCATCGGGCAAGGAAGAGGAAAAGACCAGGTTGTGGCCCGGCGGCGAGTGCTGTGACCAAGCCAACGGGCTTCGATCTGTTTGCCTTAGTGGCGAGTGCCCACCACTCACCAGAAGGATCATTTTCGGTGCCATTACTGAGGTGCGCACCTCTCCAGAACACCTCAGCTAGACTCATAAAACCGCGTGAGAGCCTACTGCGACAACAAACCATATTTTCCAAGCCGAAACGATTTTCGCATGTGTGCCCAAGTTTAATTTAATTCAATAACGCAGTAGCGATTTGAAGAGCGGGACATAACGATACAAAATTATTATTTCTCTTATTATTATTATTACATATTAATGTCCCAGTAGCATTGTGGCGTCAAACACTGCTCCGTGACTATTATTAGAATCGAAAATCGAAACAATCAACAAGACAGGTCATTTTCAAATCGATTAGTCTTTTCCAGTGCTTCCAATATTCAAAAGTCATCTATGTCAATTTAATGATTTTAATTGCTCAATAAAATAGTACTTTTTCATAAAATGTTCACGTGCTAATACTCTTCTTTACAATACCACAGGTATCTCTTCTCACTGGAGTGATCAAACATGAAGAAGAAAATCTAGAAGCTCTCGATTTAAGCTGCAATAACAAGAAGAATAAAGGTCAATCAAAGAATGATGAAATTCGCAAAACTTTGCCGAATAAAATTCCTGATGAGGTTATGCGCAAATGCAGTGTTATCTGTTCGCCACTCAGTACGCAAAGTGCAAATGACGATGACAAATCACAATTATTGAGCGTTTTGAAAGAAAGCTTTGCTTTGAACAAGGGTAAGAGGCGAATCACAGATGCTGACAAGTCGATTGCAGTGAAGCGCTCCAAGGGAGTGCGCAAATTTAAATTCGATGAGCACAAATCATCGCCTGTCTCGGGAACTTTCATTCTCGACTCGGACAATGAAGAGGAATTTAACACTCTAGTTAGTCAAGGTTGTGCTGTGAAGCGATCTGGCGACATCGATCCAAGCCTTAACATCGTAGTGGTCACACCAGAAGCTCGAGCTGAGATTGCTAAAATTGAGAATCGAATTGGTGACTACATTTGTGCTTTATGCAAGGAGCACTATGAAGACGCGTTTGCATTGGCACAGCATCGTTGTTCACGTATTGTACACATCGAGTACCGCTGTCCAGAGTGTGATAAAGTGTTCAACTGTCCAGCAAATCTCGCCTCACACCGTCGATGGCATAAACCCAAGCTTCACAATGGAAAGACTGATAACCATTCGAATGAGAAAAGTAACCGACCAATCAATTCGGCGTTACATTCAAGTTCGAATGCTAGTAAAAAGTCGACACTAGCAGAATTATTTTTGTTCAACAATTTTTCCCAAGAAACGAGCGAAAAGAGAATGAAGATTACGGTGAAAGGGACAGCAGTAATTGAGCGTCCTCGTGATGACGAGTTGAGTGACAACGCCAACGATGACAATGGTCGCTTTGAGTGCGATACTTGTGGCAAAAAGTTTCGCAAATACTCTTATCTCAAGAAACATAGATTGCAACACGATTTGGAAATAAAAACTAATGAATCGGATACTAACCAAAACAGCAACAAAAGTGAATGTTATGAATCCAACCAGTCTTTTGGAGTAGAACCAACGGAGAATGGTTTGGAGATGATGGACAAATGTTCACATGACACCGAAAGCAAACATCGCAGTAGAACAACAGGCGATGAGTTATACATTTCAACATCTTCGAAAAACTCCGTTGAAACGGCAACACGTGGCATCGATTCTGATTCGATCATTTCTCCTAACCAAGCGACGTGCTCTACGCTAGAGACCGAGGTGACGAATCAAGAGTCACTTGCTAAAAACATACCAACTTTGCATTGGAATAAGAAAAACATCCTTAAATCTAACTTAGTATGAAGAATCAATTTGAAAGCTATTTACTGCAAAGATGCACGGAAACATCTTTTACTCTACTTGTTGCTAATTTACACCCGTTGGCATTGTTGTTTTGTTTTAAAACAAGAATTAAGTAATTCTGTTAACAAAAATAGCTTCTACTTAGAAGTAGTGTAGCACACAATATTACATTTTATTAATTATTTATATTAACAAATAAAATTTATTTACGTAAAATGTGTGTTGTTGCCGTGGCTTCAATTATGAGACGGAGACAACTTTGAATAAAAGTTATCTTACCTGTTCGGTGTGTTTGTGATCTCTATTTAATTTGTTCTTATTTGACTTGGTTCGTGCTTAGATTGATAACAACCAAAATTCAAATCTAATTAACGCACACACACTGTAGGCGTATAGATTAAGCAAGACCATAAATGTGTGGTCATCAGAGGGGCAAGCAAGCCAAAACGAATATCTCGCTAATCATTTCCTGGCAAAACCGAGTGGAAAGTCCGAATTTATGCTGGATAAATATTGACTCATGACAACAATCAACCCCGCTTTAAACTGCTTAGTTCGTTTAGTACATTTAACAAGTGCTGTTTTTACCAGTAGACTTGCAACATTGTCATCGAGACAACACTGATATCTACCACACATCTTCAAATGGACACTTTCGGTACATGTAAAGCACTACTTGGTTTTTACTAAACTTTTTATTTCAAAGTAGATTGATTTAAACATGTAGGAGCTGAATATTTTTAGATTTCATATAAACCCGAGTAGTCATAGTTGAAAAAGTTATAATTGATTAGATAACTCAGTAGCAAATACTAATGAGTGAGCATATCGCAAGTCTTGTTAGACTTTAGCAAGATGATTTCATTGTTGCTGTATAAAGGCCGTTTGCAGTTAACTACTTGACTGATAGACGTTAATTCAAGTGTCCACTGCAACCATGGTGTTGGTGGTGGCACCACAACTTTCTATCGACTGCCATAACCCTCCACACGAGAAGCGAAGTCATTCTGCAAATCGTGCGGGCCAAGCGACAGATCAATATCATTCTTAAAGAAGTCCTCTTCGGGTGCCATTTAATGGCCTCTTGTCACAGTATTTGACTGAGCTAACAGACAGACAGATAGACCTTTATGTTGGATTTCACTGCAATCCCCCAGACCAGAATTATCTAGAGTCATTGCTTTAGCTCAGCCCAACTCCATGACAATTATTAATTTTTAAAATAGTTTATAACAAATAATTTCTTGCATATTATAAAATAAAATTTTATGTTTATTTGGTCAAGTTAATAAATGAGAAATACAAAAAAATGATGTGTCATTAATGCACATGATAAAACATGAAATCGTCAGTCAACAATAAAATAAATAGAATTAAAATACTAAACAATCATTGTAAGGAATTAGTATATAAAAATCACAATTATTAATTTAAAAATAATATAAAATAACAAATTTGTAAAGTTTGTAAAACTTTTGCATATAAATAGTAAATGTTTAACAGAAAAAAATTGTAATTGTATGAACATATATAAACATTGCATGCATGGTATACAAGTTAAGACTCTTGGCTCGGTTTGACAGTCTTTTTGGAGCTAGAGGACGAATTCATTGAGATACGAGTACCACTGCTCAGTTCTTCAACTACAGCAACTGCTTCCTGAACTGTAGTTGTTTCCTGCAAGGCTTGTCGTAATATTTCGCGTTGCTCTTCCACTGGTAACGGATTGTTGCAGCTGATTTCTTTCTCAACTACCAAATGTGGATTACTCTGTGCCTTGCGATGTTGTGGGTTACAACTGTAGCATCGATAGTGCCGACAATGATAGCTCTCATGGTGCCTATGTCGCCGGTGATGACCTTTACTCGAATGGCCCGACGAGTAAGGTGACGAAGTTTCCGAAGACTCTGGTCTCTCTGCAACAGCACTTTTTTTCTGAGTCTTCTCTTTTCCCGTCAATTTAACTATGGGAATTTTACTTAGAAAATTAAAAAAGTTCTTGCTTTTAGTGGATTTTTTCTTTTCAGTCACTTTATCCATATTAATCACAACATTCTTGTTGCGAGTATAAGCAACTCGTCCATTGATACGTCCATCTGAGCGGCATTTGGGCTTGTGCTGACAACAAGATCTAGATATGTGAACCTTTTCGCAAGAAGACGAGCACCCATCAGGAGAGAGTTTGTCCAGTTTGGCTAGTTCGATATGCTCGCGGCTACAAGAGCACTCTTTATCCAAAGTGTCCCCTTCACAGGCACAGCTGCATGATTCACACTCTAGATGGCGCCTTCGGTGTTGATCTGTTTCACTATTGTTGGAGTTAGATAACTCGGGATAGATGTCGACTGTGGAGAAAACGGCACTGCGACAGCACGTTGAGTAGTGGTTCTTGTGGTGACACCGAGTGTGATGTGCTCCAGTGGGTCTGCTTGCATGGCGAGACCGGCTCTGATGAGGATGGAGCACGTGATGGCACCGCTTGTGCTTCCAGTGCTTGCTACTTTTCTCGCTGCCACACGAACTCGGCTCGGGCTGCATCTCAAGGCCCTCCTCGTAGGCACACTTAGAGCATCCTTTGTCAGACTCGGGTTCGTACTGGGAGATGTGCTCCGCGCTGTGACTGGCATGCTGAGCATTGGCCCCTGGCGCGCTGGTCCCGTTGGCCCCGCTGGCACTCACCGGACTGCTGTGGCTGTGGTATGCCGCACAGAAGTGATGATGGTGGTGACCTTTGCAGATATATTTGTAGAGATGCACATTCTGTCCGTCACATGAAACCTGACTGAAGATTGAGCCCGACGCTACATTGGGAGGGCAAGTTCTAAGACTTGAAGTTGTCAGGTAAGCTCCACTTACCAGGAATGGCTTTGGCACACTGGTTTGGCCTGGGAGCGATCTCACTTGAGTTCTGCAACGTGTTGGGACGAACGTGGTGGTGGTGATGATTCAAGTAGTTCACCTGATGACGTGTATTTTTGTATTGTAGAGCCTGCTTCTTGCATAAGCCATAACGTGAGGCCAAAATGAAAAAATCTCGGCGATACTGCTTGGTGAAAATCACATATAGAAATGGATTGGCACATGAATTGAGCGGGTAAATAGTCACTAGCAATATCTTTGAGTTAGTCAAATCGATTAGTGGGTAGCCAGCTAGTGCCGTTAAGCCAAAGAAGGCTATCGGTGCCCAGCACGCAAAGTCAGTGAAGACTAGAAGAGCCATGCGCTTTGCGATGGTCATGTCATTCATCGTGGCTCGAGTCTTTTGACTTATGATTGAAACGTAC
Source organism: Papilio phestus (assembly GCA_018231625.1). NCBI lineage: Eukaryota > Metazoa > Arthropoda > Insecta > Lepidoptera > Papilionidae > Papilio > Papilio phestus. Next base: position 27,261 of record DVQH01000115.1, read on the forward strand.
ATCTGTAGCAATGTAAATTCATCATTAACAGTTTGCTCAATTGCACCACTCAATTCTACCTTGATGTAACAAGCAGTGATGAGAATGAAAGCCAATTGATTGATAATAAGCAACGATGTGAGGTAAAGATTGTCTCCAACGTTTTGGTGCTCCATGGGCAAACAGATACTTGTCTTTGAATAGGAGCTGATGCCAAATAAAGGAAGAGTTGCCATCATAATGACAAATAACCACCCGCCAATCATCACTTTAACTGCCAAACTGAGCTTGAGCCGTCGGTTTAGTTGTATAGCATAAGTGATGGCAAACCAGCGTTCCAGTGTTATCACAGTTAATGTAAAGATAGACAAAAGCTGAGAGAAAACGGTGATGAAACCCGCTATCTTGCAGCCAAGACCTAGAATGTCAAACATGTCAAATGGGTCAAACAGTCAATTAGTGTAACATCCGACTGACCATGCTGCCAATCGATGGCATAATTGAAGTAGACACCTTGTGTGCGAAAATCCACAATGGCTATTATGAACAAGTACACTCCTGCAGAATCAATAACATCAATCATTCTAGTCATATCCATAATTTTTACATTCATCTTACTTACCCATCATGAGATCGGCAATCGACAGATTTATCATCAAAAACTTGCTTACATTAAATGTAAATCGTGAACTATTTTATTAAAATTATAAAAACAAACAGTAGTTAGTTTGTTAGTTTTAACATTGTAATTGTTAATATATGCGGCTCTATTATGCTTTTTATTATAAAATATTTTCTATTAGTTATGTTACTATTATTAAAATTTTACTTAAGTGCATTATTTGCTTGTAATTTTTAACATAAAATATTAGTTCTGTATGGTGCTTCAAGCTATAATAGATTCAAATTTAAATTTTAAATTGACTTTGTAAAAAAATATTACTGATACAATACAGCATTCATTGAGTAGTGAAATTGAATTGCAATCAGATAAAACCACAAATGTGAATCGGGTTGAATGAAAAGTCCAAAATTTACTAAATTTGCTACGATAATACTTGACAGTGCGTGTAGAACGACTGATGTGACAGGAGATGTGAGATGGCGACCATTTTTTCACAGAAATTGCAAATCTAAACTCAACCGCGTGTCACACTTATTGCAATGCAAAAGCTGTTCCAAAGTTGATTCCAATTCAAACAGATAATTCAATTTAGTCGCAACAAAATGGGTCGCATTGAAAAAGCTGACGCAAACATTTTCAAGTAGTAAAAAAATTAAGACTCCTAACTTTGATTGGAAAAATAATAAAGCTGATAGAAATGAGAACATTTACTGAATAAGTATCTGCTTCTGTGTGGTATAATACTAGTTAGAAATAATTTATTCTAATTGGTGCATAACTTGAACTGTGCAGATTCGCCCCAATGGCTTGATTGCAAAGATGATGGTGATGCAGCCACTGAGATCGATCCAGATGACAACGATGCTTTACAGTGGGGTTCAAGCGGCGCTTTCTGTCATCCCACCACACCAGCCATTTGGTTCATCACTAACTACCCACTATATACCACCAAACAGTGGTCCATTGAATCAACCCTCCAACTCCGCAGCTATTCCATGAATAACTAATCTATTGTGGCAATGCCACTTACATAGTTGTTGTTTTACAATAATAATAATAATAACAATAATAACTATCATTTATTATCAAAGTGATAGTGGTCAAACAATGGGCGTGAAAGGAAGCTAATTTAGAAATTGAGTAATAGCAGTGACAATGGTAACACAGCATGCTAGGAATGGCAATTTGCTCAGCGCTGACCTTAACCGCCTTTGAGTAGACTCACCTGACGAGCACGACAATAACCGCCACATTGCCTGACACGGCGGCAAAGGCAACGAACCAGACAATTATACGTAAATAGTTCTTGCCCATCACATCTTCACACGGGTTGAACGCGTCTGGTTTTGGGTAGCAACGAACCAAAGGTATGTAACTTGCAATATCACCGCAAAATTCCTGAAAGCACCATCATCCCATTGTGATATATTACAATTGATTAGAGTATTCTAGAGAAAGCAACCTGTTTCGGTGTGATAGAGGTATGTGGTGTCCCAAATGTACCGGGAAGGTCTTCTACGTGTGAGCTTTGCTTGTAGTCGAACAAATCCCCCATGTCATCTGCATTGTCGTGCGAGTTGTCCCCCTTTTTGTTTAATTTAGATAGAATATCAAATGAGTCCAACTTGCGATCACTATCATTCTTCTGTTCATATAGCAGGACCTGAAGATCAACAAGGTCACATGCTTATTTATTATAATGAACAGTTGTGACTCCACCATACCCCAAAGACATTAGATTCATTGTCATTGCTTTTGTCAATGTGGCGTTTGATACGGTTGTTTGTTGAGTTGTTGTTCCAGTATGGTAGCCAGTTGATAAATTTTTCTAAAAGCGAATTAACTTGACCATATCTCTGTAAACAATTTAGAATATTGAGCTATTATCTAGAATTTTTTTATTTCGAAACGAACCGTTTGTGTGTCACGCAGAACTTTTGTTTTATTTAAAGTTCTATTTCGCGTTCCTTTTCGACCAAAGCAATATCTTCGAGCAAACAAAAATGTATTAAAATTAAATAAACAATTAAGTCTAGAAAACTCACTTATCTGTGTTTAAAAGTTTTTTGATTCGTGCATACTCTACCGGGTCATGGTTGGCCGGAAACTGAAATGCACAGCAGTGGTACGGATAAGTGAGATGAGCCTCTTTCATCTGCTTGAAGTGGTAGATCGATGGTATCACTTTTAGCGTAAACGTCTCGACCAAGCGAAGAATCTCCAAAGTGTCAGATAAACCCATTGTTGGCAATTTGGTGATACTGGTCTGCGAGAGATCACTGAACACATAGAAATAGTAAATCAGTTTGTTTTGTGGTTCATTTGACACGTAATTGGCAAAGTGTCATGTAACTGTGGTGAGCCTCGATGTAGCCTCTACTCGAAGTGCCCACTAGCAGACACTAATTAGTGTTGTGTGAGTTGCAATCAGAGGTCTGGAGACAATCTCGAAGTGAAGCTGCCCTGCAGACAAACACAAACAATGCCAATCGGGAGTGAGTTGTGCCGTGGAGAGGATGGACAGGCCATCGCATCACTGACTCACTACTCTTCTGCTTGCCACCAGTGTAGAATAATCGATATTGCAAAGTTTTCCAACCTACACCAAACTAATGCCCTTGCTAAGCTACTTTGCGTGAGGTTTGAACAAAGTGATGATGACACGAGGAGACTAAAACAAAGTTGCCAGTCACAAATCGATTCATAATTTTAAGAAGATTTGAAATCTCACGAGCTAAGCTTTAATTATCAAAAACCTAGAGAATAAATCCAATTCACATGTTTTCTGTTCGCAGTACAAAAAGAACAATGAGCATTACAACTGTGGCTTGACACATGGCTGTCACTCTCTAAGCTGCAGTGGTGGTAAAACAAAAAAGAATGCGACACTCGACTGAATGGCTCTATCTAATTGGAAGTCAGAAAAGCTTATTTCGGAGAATCTAAGGCGGAAAAAACCGAACCAAGTTGCAACGCAATGGGACTCGAGAAAACTTCGGAACAAGAATAATTTCCGGCTTCCAGTTTCTTGTGAACAATCAAAGTAATGCTTAACATGTTGTTGTTGAGTAAAAAATTTAATTTTGTATATTTTTAACCATTAAAATAAAATAATTATATAATAATTATGAAAAAAATCATAAACATAAAAATCCACTCAAGTACTCATTCATTAACAAGATAGATTATTTTAATGGATACAAAATAGTATCTGTTGCCAAGTTTAATCTGGCAGATACCATTGAAGTCTCTAAAACAAATAAGCTGGAATGCGAATAGAGTGTATAAACCTAATAGTTGCTGGTATCAATGCACCAAAAGTTACTGCGAGCGGACAGTGTCAGACTATGCATATTAACTAGTGCACCGAACAATACAAAATACTCACTACACTCGCAAAAAGATCAGATCAGATTGTTTTGACTGCACGGCAAGCTAGAGTGTTAGCAAATTGACTAATTCTTCTAGTTCTTTGCTTACAGTTCACGAAGAAAATTAAGTCCGGAGAAAGCAAGCTCTTCCAAATAAACAAGCTTCTTGTTTCCCTTTAAACTCCTGTACAGCAAAAAAACTTAAATTCAAATAATTCTCATCTAGACATACTTACAGTTTGGCAATTTTTGAACCAAAAAATGCATAATTGCTAACAAATTCAATCTGGTTGTACTCGATGTTTCTACAAATATAAGTTCGAAATATAAAAAATTATAAGTTTTCAACAACTATCAAGTTTTCTTTAAACAATTTAGAAAAAATCAAGTTTCAATTAACACAATCTCAAACCACTTACAAGCTCTCTGCGTTGACATTGATGGAGCGTGTTGTAATGTTGCAAATGCGACTGTTGTCGAAATCTCTGGAGGACAGAGGGTGATTATCAATCGAATATACTTCAAGTAGCTATCAATGTGATCATACATCATCGAAATAATCTGGTCGGAGTTATCTTGGTAGATCACAGGCAATTGTTTTAGTCCAGAATGAGTGATTTTTCTAAAAAATACAAGTGATTGCATGTCAAAGTGGATCATCAATAATCATATATCGATCACTTACAAGTGAAGCAGCTTGGGCAGAGATCCCATAAAGACGCCATCGGGTATGTGGCGCAACTCGGGAGCCATCTTGATGTATCTGCCAACACCATCATTGGGGATCGATGAGGTCAGGTTAGAGAGGGTCGCACTAGGACAGTGTGCAGACTCTAGCTTACATTGTGTTGAGCAGTGGAAGGTGTGCGAAGGCGCCCGCTTCGATCATATGAAGTTGATGCATAACGTGCATGTGGCTGTGCCGAGCACAAGTTCTCTCGTGAGTTTCCTCACTTTTCCTTTGCTATGACTTACATTTCGGTGAGATTGGGATAGATTTGCAAATCACCTGCCTGCAGTTTTCTCAAACTCACGCGCTTCAACACTCTGAAAAAATATATTAAATATTTATTCACTCGTAAAGGTACTAGGAATAGATTTGTGTCTAAACTACAAAATATTACTCAAAAAATTATGCCAAGTTTAATCAAATTTAAATTCAAGATATTGAATTATTTGCGATATTCAGTCTGAATATCGAGAAAGGTACACAAGTCCATTTGGCCAAAAGCGTAAACAATCAACATCATAATCAAGTTAAGAGAAGTGTACTGAAGACGCCAACGACATATTTTCTCGCACACAAGACACTTGCTGCAATCAGATACCAATCGACAAGTGGTGGGTACTAATTTGGAATCTCGGTTTTCTACCTGGTCTGCTATTTCATGGGCTTTCAGTGCAATGTGGGCTTTAACTTGAAAGCAGCGAAAGAAAAGAAGTCTGAGTTGATGATGCACATCATCAGTTTGGACCAAGTCCAACAAAGCCAATAGGCCATAGAGCCAGAGAGTGAGTTTGGGTTGATAGCCTTGGCGGAGGTAAGCCGCGCAGAGACGCATCACACGAAGCACTTCGGTTTGATCTAGCTCGGCCAAGAAGGACATCTGAGGCAAGTGACCGGTGGTGTAAGCGTTGTTGCCATTGCTCACCTCGTCCTCTGCCGATTGGCTATTCGAGCACACCGCCACTGAACAGAGAAACAACTCTCCAATGCAAAGCTTTTCTTTATCAAGACCAGAACAAAAATCGGGCCACAGTGCAGAGAAGTTTTCTTCATCCTCATCCTCTTCGTCATCATCGTCATTGATCGAATCTTTGATTTGGTCGCACGCCGTTCGGGAACTAATCAAACAATCGCCCTCGTTCTGGCCGTTGTCTGAGACAAAAGAGCCGAAGCAATACTCGAGCCACCACTGCTTGGTGCGCACTGCCCGAGCAATATCGAAGTGAAAATCACTGGCCACGCGACTCTCGCTTATCTGTTCGCGACACAGTTGCACAAAACGACGTGTAGTATAAAAGCATCGCATGATCTTCTTTGACAACTCTTCATCTATCCAACTCGGCTTGGACTTTTTCTCACACAATTCTGATTCAATGGAGTGATCAATGTTTTGAGGGTTAGGTAGTGTGGTGGCTCGAAGGATTGAATGTCGACTTGCCTCTGCACGAACTTGTTTGAGGTAGAAACGACTCTCTGTAGTAAGATGGCACTGCTCTAGGTCGTCCTCATCATTTACCGGAAGACACTGACAAGGTTCAACTAAGCACTCATCAAGATCGATGCTACTTTCCAAATCGGTTACATGGTACATTTGAGCAAGTTTATACATAAAGCACTCCTCATTTCCTACTGTCTCGCAATATAAACAACTTTTGATCGAATATAAACTAAACTAATTAACTTTATTTAGTTATGTAATTAAACAAAAGAAACATCAACAAAAAAATAAATATGTCAAATATATATTTTTATTATATATAGAATAATAATAAAACTTCAATAAAAAGTGGGCAATGGGAAATGGGGGAAGAGCCAAAGAGCATGAAAGATATAATCCAATTTGTAGTAAATCCTATCATAACCAAAGTGTACCACAGTTGCGTCGAATGTGGTGGCATGGAAATCAGGCTGAGTCACGAAACGGGCTGCCGAACCATTAGCGGATGGCATGGTCCAACGATGTCATCCGGACCACCTCGCACCCACTAACCCCGCACCATCGCCTCTCTCTTTCTCTCTCTCTCTCTCTCTCTCTCTCTCTCTCTCTCTCTCTCTCTCTCTCTCCCATCCCTCCCTCTTCTATTTTCCACACTGGGTCTAGCTTGGCAGATAATCAAACAATACACAAAAGAACTCGTTGCTAGACGTTCTGGGAGACCAGAATTAACAAAGCAAAACGGTGACCACAGATAAATCTTAATTAATTATATATACTCATAAGTCAAAGTAGCCTCTAAACTTCGAATCTCAAATGTCAAGTCAACCAAAATGCAGTACACTTATAGCCTAAATTAAAAGCCAACAGTTATAAGTTATAAGCTGTAGGCTTAATAATGAATTGAATATAAATAAATAAAAAGTTAACGTAGAAGCAAACTATTATACTATTGAGTAGCATATTTTTAGATTTGATTGAACTCACGCGTTAGATCAAAGTCAACATGAAACTAAGTCTACTCAACACAATGTATTGGTGTTAAGTGGAATGTCATGATGCACAAGTATTCAATTTAAAACCTGACGGATATTGGCATCAAGATGGAAAGAAGCACAGATCGTGGCAGAACTGACAAATGTGCCGGATAGAGAGAGAGAGAGAGAGAGAGAGAGAGAGAGAGAGAGAGAGAGAGAAACTTGGCCAGTGAAGGGATGACAGGACAGTGCAGTACCCTGGTTGACACTCGGGCCAACTAGTGCGAGGTGCAAGTGGCCAAGGAAGTCCGGCTCTTTGGAACCCGTGACATCATAACAAATAGCGCCAATCGTGCCATCAAATTAATTTAATTATTACCATTGAGAAATGCTTGGCATACTAAACCAGAGCTTGCCACCAGTGTTCTCCATCATCAAGCTATTGTTGTCTAGACGTATTAGAAAAGTGACTAAGATACTAAGAACAATTACCTATACTTATTTAGGTTATTGATGGATAAGGAGAAAAATTTACCACAATAACTCGTTCTGTTTGATTAATTCAAAAATTAAATTGAATGTCACTTGAGCTGTGATTGACATTTATGGTGAGCAACTATAAAACCAACCTGAACACAGGAGAATTACATGTCTTACTTTCAGTAGATAGTGCACACAATTTGGAAAAGGGCATTAAAGGTATTTTGGATAATTAAGTTCATCTCTGTCAAGTATAGACACAGCTCTAAAGTGCGTTATAACAAGACAACCTCGATCGTGCCGCACAAGAGGAAGTCCACCGAATCTCGTTCCAATCAATCATGTCAATATGTCCCTTGAGTCTTGTGCCTCGATACAATCTAAATTAAATTGGTTTCTGGTTGGAAAGTAGTCCAGGCTCACACTAGTAAATGAGTAAAACAAGTTTATCATAGCAATAAAGACGTATTGCGTAGCAATCCTGGTTTACCTTCCATGCACGCACTAGTATGCTAAAATAATTGACTAACGCTATTTTGTTAATTAAATTCCACTTGTAATCATATAAAAATCTATAATTGAGGATCGAATAATGTTTTCAATTTTCTTATTTAGCATAGATAAGAAACGAGCCTAGTTTGGACAGGACCTTTAGCCCTTTGCTGCTCGACCCGATAGGTAAGTTGAAAACATGAATTGTCAACTTCTGTCAACTACTCATGTCAACAACTGTTTGTAGGTGAATTGGCCATAATGAGTTTTGTCAACAAGAGAAAAAGTTCCGCGAGTTGCCGCAAGTCCTCGGCCCTCTCGCCCACTTTGACATCTCTTCAACCAACTGCATTGATAGCACCAGAAGACTATATTCACATATATCATTTCGATCCTAAAACAGAATCAAGAGAAATTTTGAGCAATCAAGCACCAAAAAGTAAGAGTAGTACGCTTAGCTCAAACAGGTCTCTGAGTAAAACAAGCTGTCAAACAAGGTTAACCTCTCACAGTGAAAAAGTGCTTACAAGACACACAGTGGAGTCAACAAGTCAAAATAGTCATGCCAAGATTTGTCCAAGAAGTCCGTCCAAGCCTAGATCTAAAAGTAGGTCTTGTGTTAAGACTAGGTCTAAAAGTTCTAAGGTAAAAACGAAAAGTCCGGTCAAACCAAGTTCGTTCAATATGCCAAGCAGGTCATGTAATAAGACAAGAAGCAGTGATAGTCATTGCACGTCTTCCACAATTCACCATAGGGAAAAAAGTCATCGAGAGAAAACTAGCCGACAAACTGTATCTTCTCACACAACCGATGTCAATCTAAACGATTGTGGCGAGTCGATGCGAGATGACATACTCGAAGTAGTGGAACAATTTTTGCGTAGACTCCCACAAACATACACACACCGCTGTGATAGGTTCTGTAAATGCAAGAGTTCGACAACACAAAGAAGCAGGAAGAGAAAGTGAATCGCGTGCTCTTAGCATCGCGAGTTCAGCTCAAATCAGTACTCATTTCAATCTCCATTCTTTAATAAACCATCAATTCTGTGAATAATTTTATTCTTTGGTAGATTTTTTTGTGTAAGTGGCTCATTGTTAAAATCATTCTTTTTACTTATAATTCGAAATCATCAATCAATTCAAGTTATTATGAAGAGCGTATTATATTGAGAAGTTGCAATAACTTTCTTTCAAAACTCCTTCACTTATTAAAAGGCGTTAGAACAAAGTTAAAATAAAATGAGCATGGTAACAAAGTTCCTAGTCTAAAGATGAGATACTATCGACCCACATAATAGCTGGTCAGTGGCAGGCCTAATTCAAGTGCCATCAGATGCCAGGCTTTGCGCTCAAGCTTGATAGCTCGAAAGAAATTAAAGCCCGATGACTGGATCGATGCTCGAGGTTCTGTCTCTCCCTTCTAAGCTAATGACAATTTGGTGAGAATAATCGAAGCGGAAACTTGTTCACAATCTTCTGTTCGTTTTGTTTTCAAAAAGCACTTAAATCAAAATATATAAAAATAAATTAAACTAAACAAATACTTAAGTTAGAACAAATGGTCATGCCAGTGCTTGCGCCAGCATATTAGTGAAAACACAAGACTTTATCAACCGCAAGTCATTTCACTTGAGTCTGCTTCTTTTCCCAACCAAAAAAGAAATTGTACAAACTTGACCTCATCACCATTACTATTTAGTGCACTCGTGCACCAAATTGTTACATTTTGATTATTGCTCATACTGAAACACATACCAACAAGAACCTTGTCAATGCAAATTACTGATGACTGAATCGCCACACCAATCAATTTGCCCAACTACCCAATAAGAAGTGAACTGGCGACATGTCATGTCTAGAATTTGTGGAATGTTCACAACTCAGATTGAGCTTTGTGAAGTAGAAGTAAAGTGTGGTGTGGGTGGGTGCGGGTGAATGTGCTAGCCTTTGCTCCGAGATGGTATCAATCATCGATGAATAAAGTCATTAATTAATACTTGCCAAAAACGCTCATTGTGAGAATAGCATCACTTATTGATCAAAGATAGGCAAAAATACATTTGCATGGCTGATTTAAATTCTATTGAACTTTACCGACATCAATCGACTGGGTTAGGCTGTGAGTGCAAACAATGGCAACAATAAAGCCACTAGCAGGGCAAAGCGAAGCAATAGCCATTAGTGTTCCACAAGCAATCATCCATCATAGCATCGATTGCTTAACAAACATTAATTAAAACTTTGTCATTAATTTAATTAAAAAATGTTATCTAATTTGATCATTTTTTGTTTGTAACAAGAAACTCGGACAATTTGTGTCTAATTAATCTAGAAACCGAACACCTTAAGATCTCATCTCTTACCTGGGTAAGAGATGCACTCGACTAGACTGCAGTCGTACTAAGCAAAGTTTGAAAAACTATCTTTAGATACAAGGTTATATACAGTATTACTAAAAAATAAACATTGCAAATATGTTACTGAGTAAATTAACTTCTAAACGAGCTTTAAATTCTTTAATAGTTGCGCAATTTTTAGTTTAATAATATGCAAATAAGTCTATAACATTAATTTTATATTATAAACCAGTTAAGTTAGGTTAGCATAAGCAAGCTTAGTGAGTGATTCTTTGCAAAAGGCTCATCACGTCATTCTACCATTAGTTGCAAGTGTGTGCCACGCGATGCAATGTCCTAATGGAAGGCAAAGCTATTTGACTATGGCCTTGGCGTAGAAACCAGTCCATTGGGCGTCTTCACTGACGATCATTTTCATGTCGTTGCGATCTATTCACCAAATCAATGGGCCATGTAAACGACGATTAAGACATTTGGCAAGTGCATTATATAAAGTTCCTTATCAACTTCACAAAAAATCATTCATTGCTTTTTCCTTGTTCATGTGACTAACAGTGAGCGCAAACAGGACAAGTTAAGCAGTTCACAATGCGAACAAATGGATTAAAACTGTTATATCGATTTCTGCTATTGATTCGAGGCGTAACTATAAATATACCGAGGATCGATTGCCAAATGTTGTATTGCCCCGTAAAGTTCGCGCCTCTTTAACCGCATCACTATAGCGTCGGAGTGTGTGAATATTTAAATTCACAGCTTAGCACTTTCCGTAATGGAAAGCGTCAGATGTGTATAGTGCATGCTGGCAAATGTATTGATCAAGCGCAACATTCAATTGAGAGCACATTCTTCCTAGTTCCGAGTAGTAGTCAATAATGACAAACACTAGTAGGACACCAACCAACTAGATCTTATGATCAACAATAAATAATACTTACATTTTCCGTACGTTGCTCGAAAAGTTTCGAGGCAGTTGAGTGACCGATGTGCCGAAGCAGTAGCAGTAGATGCCTCTCTCGCGCACCATGCTGCTCGAATTGCCCAGTGGTAGCGGTGGTGATTCGCCACTCAACTCACCATTCACACTCAACAGTTGGTAGTGCCGATCACAAAAGCATCCTTCAAAAGTTACTGGGCTCGCATGTTGCATTAAGTACATCTCAGCTGAAGGTAGCTTCGACTCATCACCTATAATTAACATTCGCTCAACCTTCTTGTCATAATCAAAGTAGTCAAAGTCCATTTCATGAAAAGGTTTCGAAGAAAAATCTCCAAATTCTTTGCGAATTTCATTTTGAGTATTAGACCTTGGCTGTTCGTGGTTACCATTTTTTGCAATATCATAATCTTCATCGTCATAATTCTCATTTGGATTATGAAAATCGCCAAAACCTAGCTTAGGAATTTGAGTGGAATGCTTTTTAGAAGATTCCAATGACGAATTGACAGACATGCTCTCTTCGGTGGTAGTCATTACGCTACCAAACATTGGAAATGTGGTAACAGCTTCTATCACAAGGGATCTAGTAAAACGCTGATAAGCTGACTCAATAAGTGAGCCACTTTGCGGCAAAGTAAAATTGGTGGTCACTTGAAAACCATCACAGTTGGCTGCATCGATGCACAAGGCAGGTTTAGCAAGAGCACTCGACAACTCGACAACTGTTGGGCGCTCCAAGCAAAGTAAACTGAAGTAGATAGCCAGATGGCTAATCGATAAAGCCGAGACTAGAGAAGAGAAGTGCAAGGAGAGTTGCAGTGGTGGTGGTTGTCCACCATGAGTGCCACACCACACCATCTCAGCTCTCAACCCAATGCTCATTGAAGCTTCAAACTTGATAATACTCCCATTCAATGCTCTTTGCAAATCTATTTTCCGCTTAATTAGAGTATATTTTACAGTTTCTATGTTGACTTATACAGTTTTGCATCTTTGCAAAACTTTCTATGTAAATCACATTTTTTTCTGAATGAGATTACAGTACGATAATGGTTTAATCAAAAAAAGTCGAATAACAATAAATGCTGACGGCATGTTGTAATAATTAGGTATATAAATAAATTAGTAAACTTCATAGATTAAATAAGAACACAACATGGTTGGTTAAATATTGGGAACAGAAGAGTTGAGGAATGTAAGTCGATATACCATTAATGGTAACACGAAGCCTTAACGTTGAAACTAAGCACTAATGGTTGATAAAAATAAACATATCAAGATATATAGGGAAATAAATCACACCGTGTGAAAAGTAGATGATGGGAGAAGGAGTGAGAGAGAGAGAGAGAGAGAGAGAGAGAGAGATTGGAAAAATGAAATGTCAAAACATGTTATACACGGTGAGATTACATGATCGGTAGCGGTGAGCGCGCCGGGTGATCGGTTCGAAGTAAAGCGTGCTCAGATGCCGACTGAAGCGACGAATGCAACTATGTGCTCACTTTAAATGCTATGCAATAGGGTGGCAGTGTGTGCGCCACAGTAGCTGGTGCCACCATGGGCCTCATCCCTCGGTGCGCCTAGTGGTGAAGTGGTGAGGCGGTGCCCAGGCACCCACTTGCCCACCACGCACTCTCGCTGGAGCCACGCCAATGGCCTCGCCGGTCAGCCACCAGACCTAACCAGATAGTTGGTTCTGTGAACCTCTGGTGCACACCATCAAGTCTGGTTATGTGTCACCATTGACCATCACCACAATTCTTGCCAATTCTCACTGTCAAGCTCGATTAGGAATGAACGCGCCAAGTGGCCAGTCACATGTCACTGCAGTGACCGTTGTTACCAAGTCTACCCAATACATATCACCATGTCAGGCGAGACGGCAAATGTCACACTCGGTATCCTACTCAAGTTGTTGAGTTGTTGGTGAGCCTGGCCAAATCATCTTGCGACAAGCGTGTACACATTTTTGTAGACATTTAGCAATCAACACTCCGTACCAATTCTACATGACAGTCTGAAAGGGCAAAGCTAGCTTAAGACTATTCTAAAATGAAAAATATGTACGTTGTTAAATTAGAGTAAAAACAAACAACACCTTGGATGGAAGTCTCTAAAACAAATCACTGCAGGTGAACTGGTACAATGACAAACTTGTATTAAGCTAGATTATCAGGATTTAGACTAGAAATAAAAGTACATAAGAAAGGTTGATTCTATCTTTAAAAATAATGCAATTGCGACAGAAAAATCAAGAAAATAAATCAATTTAAATGCACCAATAAATTGTACCTGTTTGCATTTCTCTCCACTTCAAATGCTTTCGCAAGAAGTACTCCTTCTTTGATTAAATTTTAGAATATACATTCAATTGGGAAACAGTGTTGAATGATTCATCTACCGAATGCGCATCATCTCATTGAGTTTAGTAAGTTGACATGTAAATAAACTAATTTCTTTGTCGTTATAAATAAATTATTCATTAATAAAAGACAAAATAAATATTAAATATTAAATTTGCATTGTACACCGGTTTGGCAAATCGAACCGTTGGAATCAGGCAACACGTCGAGTTGTGTCAAACCCGTCCGTGATTCATTTTGTCAAACCCTTACGCCAAGTCATACGACAACGCTTCTCTCTCTCTCTCTCTCTCTCTCTCTCTCTTTCTCTACCCCCTATGTTTGCACTTCGTTCACGTTTCTACCAGAAAAATTTAATTTAGAACACATGAATTATTAAATCAAGCTGACTTTACGCTAGACCAATTAGTGATGCTTGTACTTGAGAACTTTTTTTGCAAATGCAGCTCACTTTGCCAATTGATGGCACTCAACAGGCCTGATTTTCTACAAAATACGAATCACCAATCACAATGTGGAGGGCCTATCTAATTCTTTGGATCTAGTGCTTACGTGCGAGTGGCAAAGAGGGTCAGTTTTAGTTTTCCTCTGCAACTTGACTCACTTGGCTTCTGAAGTGCACTTAGCGAGGTGTAAGTCGTTTATAGAAAAAAATAAAGAGAAAAGAAAGAAAGAAAAAGAGAAAGATAAATGCTTGTCTTCTTGTGCAGATAAGCCCAGGTGAATGAAACTCGCCCGCGAGTGATCACTAAGCAGGCAAAGCTAATGAGCGACGGAATTTGTGCGACTATGTGTGTGTGTGAGTGTGTGTTGGCATGTGTGCAGCTAGGAGAAGCTGTCAGAAGCCGTAGTCTAAACTGTCATGTGTAAAAGCATCACACGGTTAGTGAGCGGTAATAAAATAAATGGAATCTGTTTGGTTTGTGAGTACGGTTGCAGCAGCCGGCAGGGCGCGAAGTCACTCGAGTAGCAGACAAGTGTGAAGAGGACACCAACTGGGGTTATGGGAAGAGACGCCTGGCATGCTCAGCACCCGAGCACCCCCGTCGTCGTCAACCGTGGATTTCATCAAAACGTAGTCGCCTCGCTACAACCAGAACTGGCCTGGTGTTGCCAATTTCACCACTGCTTAGGTAACTTCACACTCATTCTTCACTTTCTGCTCGTGTGATTCGAATCAAATCAAGTTTCGATGCAACACACAGCAGCACCGTTGTGCACCATGTACCAACTCAACAGATCCGCCATTTTATATCATCAACTTTTCACCCCAACAAATCTGGAAACAATATATTTTTATATATTAATAATAATAATAAAAAAATAATTTAAAACCTATTCAAGTCAAAAATCAAATCTTCTTCTCACTTTGTTATTTTTTTTTGATAAAGTGAAAGTCAAACATATATATAAATAATGGAAAAAAATAAATTTCTTTGGTGTTTTACAGTATAAAGAATGATATATTAAATTGTTTTCTACTCACTTGTTCCAATTTAAAATATAAAAAAATAAGATTTTAAGATTATCAATCACATAAGATGTGAACTACCTACAATACGGCTAAAGTTTGTTTTGGTTCTATCAAGTTTCATGCTTCAATACTTTACTGTTCGTACCTCACTTCAATCACAATTGTTTTTAATTGAAAAACTCAATACATTTAAAAATTATTTCCAAACTCTGCGCCAATATATTGATCATAAATAATATAAATAAATAATTCTCTACAATTCGAAGTAAAATATCTTTCTAAAAAATTAATTAATCACACTTCTTATCAAAGTCACGTTTTGGGAAAAACTTTCGTTAATAATTGAAAAAGCCAGCGCGTAGTGCTCTTTATTGGTCGATCTGATGCCACATATATTTACTTAATCAACCACAATTACTAAATAGAAAAATGATTTAAAACTTAATTTTTATAATGACCCTTTCACAGGGCTTAATTTTCAGTTAAGTATTAAATTTATATATTTATTTTTAAAATTAATGCACTAAATTAACTGCATAAAACGTGAACCGCCATAATATAATTGATTTTTAAATTAAAACTATAAAAAATACAAAAACTAATCCTGCACAGTTTGAGTTTGAGTTTGAGATAACAGACTCACCCAAATGGTTGAGTAGACACATTAAAAGTGACCTCGTGTGGTGAGGGGGAAAGGGGGAGACTGAGGCCACTCAACGGGAGATTAATTACTGACAGTGCAGTGGCACTTCGCTTCACCACTGCACAGTTCACTTCATGGTGAGTGACAGATCAACACAGTGCACCGTCACTCTCTCTCTCTCTTTCTCTCTCTCTCCCTCCCTCTCTCTCCCTCTCTCTCTCCCTCTCTCTCTCTCTCTCTCTCTCTCTCTCTCTCTCTCTCTCTCTATGTGTGTCATCTCTCTCCTCTCCCCTTTTTCTCACTTTCTATCTATCTCCCTCTCCTTACTCTTCTCTCTCTCCCCTTTCTCATCAGCAAATCACTACAGGAAAGCCATCTGTGAAGGGG
The DNA here is from genome assembly GCA_018231625.1 of Papilio phestus. NCBI lineage: Eukaryota > Metazoa > Arthropoda > Insecta > Lepidoptera > Papilionidae > Papilio > Papilio phestus. The sequence continues at coordinate 43,514 of DVQH01000115.1, forward strand.
GAAAACCGCACGCGGTCATGCTAGGCACTACAAATCGCATTAAGGCCAATTTAGAAGTATCAACAACAAAATTTAGATTTGTCAATGTTTATTTTTAAAAGTAAAATCTAAGTTTTAAAAAACTGTAAAATTTCTATGGTAGGACGAACTTTGTGAACGAACCACGTCATTGTTACTCTAGTACATTTTTGTGAATTTTGTTTGCGATTGAGTTAAACAACGCATAATCAGCTTTTATGACTAAATCGCGCCAAATTTTTTAAACATCTATGCAAACAAATAAACAATAATATTAGTTGTTCACATAACACTTGAAATAAAACTTGCACTGAAAACAAACTATAATTGTTACTGTTTTATCTCTATGTTCGATTGGTATATAAGCCCACCTGCTTTCTCAAATTAATCTTTTTTTTGAGAGTAGCTTCATTATACAATAATTTTCAAAATTCATTAGCATTACTACTGGTAGCATATTTCAAATCAGATTTTGTCAAAGAAAACTAGACATTTTTGAGCAAACCTTTTATGCCAAGAGTACTCGATGAATCCATTTGTTTCAAAAAGGAACTTGCTTGATTAGCAGTCCAATATCATTTATCATGATTTCTTCGTTACAACACAAGCAAAACACATTTAAAATGACAAATCAATTTTAGTTAAGTCAATTTCAGTTAAGAAAAAACAAGTCCTCAGTGCTTCCGCTCTGCCAATTACTAATGGATAGGCCTGTCGCCATCCGGAGCTGTCAATTGACACAGGCATAGTTATCTATATTTCAATTTTATTAACACCAAATGCAAATGTTATCATGTTCTTATTTATTTCAATTTGAACTTTTTTGATAAATTTAATCATGGTTCATCATAATGTTGGAAGATATACTAAAGTAACTACACACTCATTTATAGGATTTTACGATATCGTAAAAAATTACAAAAATTTGCGAAATCGAAAAACATTTTGCCATTTTTTCACGATAATAATAAAAATTTATTTATTGATATTGCAAAAAAATAATTTTTTACAATAA
>DVQH01000116.1:0-44379 GCA_018231625.1 Papilio phestus
TCTCTCTCTCTCTCTCTCTCTCTCTCTCTCTCTCTCTCTCTCTCTCTTGGATTCCGATGCACTGCTACTACACACCAAGCTTTCAGGCAGTTTTGTTTCCCTTCAAGCAAACTAAACAACATTCAATATTGATGTTCTACACCCCACGTGAGAGCTATTAATTCAAACAACTTTAGAGAGCCACGGTCTTTTTTTTATTAAAAAGAAAATGTTAGTTGAAATAAGATTCAAGTAGAAACAGTGTAAGCATATAATATTGATAAAGCTAATCAGATACAGGCTATGCTGCTGTCACTTGTAGTCATTGGAAATTCTTTGCTTATGTTTAGTAGGAAAAATTACTGAAATCCAAGACTATATAGTATGGCATAGAAATCAATGATCTATCAATGGTTAGGAATGACGGCTAACATAACCACAAGGGCAGTGGACAAATTGATTGTGTGCTTTGTATCCAGGGGCAAATCCTCATTGGTGGACTCTTCTTAACTGACATTCACTCACGTGACTCTTGTCTCAGTCCAGTGGGAAAACACGATTGAAACTTTTCTATCCAATTGATTGATCATTACAAGACATCGATGAAATCAAGACAAGCAGACCTAACCTCGACGTCCAACTAAAGGATACCCTCAAGGGAAATGGTCAGTGAACCTCGATAAGCTAAAGTGGCGGAAATAATGGAAAGCTGACACCTGCAGTGAGACGGTTAGGCCAAGTGCCACTCTCAACCTGTCGCTTGATAATTGGATTCAATTTAATCACTGTGCCTGCAGCTCACTTGATGGTGCAGGTTCAAAGTGAATTGTAAAACAAACCTACAAGTGAATGTGTAGAAGTAGTGCGCAACTCTAGAACCACTCACCAGTTCTATTCTGGTGTTGGTCCTCAACACCGTGGGCGTTGTTGTTGTGACCGTTTTTCTAGTTCACTGACTTTCTCCCCACTTGCGTTCCAAGCTGTTACAAATTATTTTTCTTTAAAACTGTATAAACACACAACACAAGGCAAACTCGAATGCGTGATAAGACAAATAGTACAAACTAGAAGAGAAAGAAGGAAGAGATCCATTAAAGAATTAATGAGATTTTGATACACAAACTCTGCCACTAGAATGTCGAACGACTTGCGCGCGCCCACGGCAGATTTCATGCCCCAAAAAGTTTTGTCCTCAGCGCCGGGCTACAACTGCCACTGTCGCTACTTAACTCTTCTATACACCACACACAACATTGCACGCGCCCTACTGCAATGACTATGCAGATTTGGTTGCAGTCGGTAAGTGTCAGCTGGAATATTCCGGCGATTGAGAATCTTCAAGCACATGCACACATATACAGCAACTACTACTGCATAAGCCGCAAATTCAAACTATTCATTACTAAAGTGAGTTACAAGATTTATGAACATTGGAAACATTTGGTTTATGCTTGGTTGAATTACTGAGCATATCATACCCGATTGTGATCCACTGATCCTCTGAGTTCATCACATTATTTCAATCCACGACCGGCAACTATCGAGTAGGCGTTGTTTTGAAAAAACATTTCTTGGGCAACATTCCGTGTAAATGCTTTATTCCCAAGAGATTTAAATGAAGTAGTTGACTTTGAGTGGCACAGAGAAGCAAAAAATGTCTTAATTTGCAATTCACTTAATGTCTACTCGTTTTGTCTTTACACTTACTCCGACAAATTGACACCATATGCAGATTGGCTTTTAATGTTACTAGTGCAGCATACAAGTCTAGGTTCCAAATGAAACTCAAAATAGCTAATTCCCATTAATGTCGATCTGGAGCGTTATTGATGCACTGGCGTCACACGTGCCTCAAGTAAATATCACGTGCCCGTTCAGGCGTGCCTATTTATCATGCATACTTTTTACATGCGGATTCTTCCATCTTTCAAAACGACGCTTGAGTGGCAGGAGCACTGGGCGTGCAATCAAGCTTCCACTAAACACTGAGTTGACTTTTGTACCACGGGCTGAACCGGTAGTTTAACCTAGTTGATGGTCCGATCCCGGTGCCTGGTGGTGCACGAAGCAACCCCCCGAACGAGTGCTGCGTGGCTAATCGACCGGTGGCCGGACAGATTTGCGTGTCTCTTCCTCTCACTCAATACCTCTCTTCAAACTAACTAGAGAATGAGGGAGAGAAAGAGAGAGAGAAATGCCAAATTGGTTCACGCAATCGGGAGAAGCACCGCTGGCTAGATCCTAATCTGCTTATAGACAACAAAGCAAGTTCACGACAACAAACAATGGCTTAAAGTTTTCTGTATTATATAAACTTTGTGTCAAAAACGAATTCTTGTTCAATTCCTAAATTTCGCTTGACCATAACACCCTTTAAAATATATTTTTCCTTTATTACAGTAAATTATAGAACTAGAACTTTAAAAATAGAACAAGTTTGGGCTTATTTGGTCCATGAAATTGTGTAAAAAGAATAATGGCATAGTTATTAACCGACCTAATCAACATTGGTAAAAGCACTCAATTGACTTTATCTTTCTTCTCTCAGCTTTGTTGTGTTTTTCTCGCAGAATCAACTACGTAATGGCGTCGAACTCATTCAAGTGCGCATAGTAGGAGAGAACCGTGGCAAGAAAGACAAGTCTGTCATAGCTGATCATATGATGGCACACACACACATAGACGGCCAATACGATGGGTACTCTGGTTTGCGTACGGCTGACTCGATCAATCAAACAGTGACGAGTGATGTGAGTGCGCCGAGGTAGCTCTGCTTGCATCACACACTTGGACAAACAATGCGCGAGCTCACTAATTGCCGTGTCGGCCCTCGCGGTACACCAGTGATGGGCTCCATCTCCACATTGTGTGAGACACTCCCCCGAGCGACACGAAACACGTCCATCATGCAGCGATGCTCTCTCTCCCTCTTCCTCCCCCGCACTGTACTTCCACCACTTTCACTGTTGACCATTGTCACTGCACTTAATGCACACATGTTGTTGCTGTCATCATCGCTAGTGTCACAGCTAGCACATTTAAATATTACCGGTGTGTTGCGTGTGTGTGTGTGTTTGTGTTTGTGTTTGTAATGGCAATATATCTACAAATTGCTGGACATCATCTACGCTTGTTTTGGTTAAAAATCATCGTGTAGATCATTATCGAGTTATGTCGTGGCGGAATGGTCGATGGTCAGGCTGACACGAGGCGGCAATTAAATTGCCTGGGCCATTTGAATCCAGACCACCTCCACCTCGTGCGTTCAATCGTATAGCGTGATTTATGGCGTCACTGTCCCACTTAGTGTCATCCAGTGCCATCTCGATGACAAGGACTCACAAAAAAAACCAAAGGCAAAGTCTAACGAGACAATAACTCGAGCCAGATTGCTACCGGGATCATATCACTCAAGGATTATGTCCATTAACGGATGAATTTGGTAGACAAGTATGGACCAGAGAAAGGGGGATTAGCTCTCTGTTCTCTGTTAAACCAACAAATTAAAGGGCAGCAAGAATGAGTGTAATAGTGTTAATCGACAAAGGATTGTAATGAAGCCATTGCTAGTCTCGTCAAGCACACTTTGCCACTTGAAGTCTATCATCATCGCCCAACAATCACCATGAACAAAAACCTCGAAAAGAGAGACATTTGGTGCAAATTATAAATATATCGTAAAAAGCTTGCTAGAGTGATTTAATAATAATTTAAATTGATGAGAAAGAAAACGAGCAAATGATAGCAAAACGAGCGAGAGAGAATGAGAATGAAAGAAATACAGAGAAGATTCTATAGGTTATAACCAAAGTAACGACAAAAAACCACAGTCAAGAGGCTAGAACCATTTTGTTCTCATAAATCTTGCATCCAAATAGTAAAGAAGATTGAAGCTATTTGTGCTAAACCCGAAGGTGGTGTGATTTGGGGCGCTTAATGGCTACCACGAGACGAGAGGGACCAACTGGTGCAAGATCCAGATGACACATCACTCGGGTTAGCAGTGTGATCCCATTGGATCAATCGAGCCCCTCAGAACAACTCACCTCCGGTGAGCATTTTCCCGGGATACGGTTCACGTGGCACGCCACTGATTCCAATCGATACTAATTGACCGCAACCCGACGCCAAGCATTCAGTGACGACAGATGGCTTTGAACAACACACCAAGCTCATTGATAGTGTTTCCTAAATGTGCACCAAATTGACCTAAACTTGTCAATCGAAACGGACGACATTTGAGTGCTTATCTAAGCTCACTCACATATACATACAACCAAGTCGACGTACTATGGCTTGTTAAAATAGTCTCAAACATGACAGTGTAAACTATTGATTGAAGGTGAACATTTGCAAATATATCGCATTTTACAATGCAACAGTGGTCACTATTTTAACATTACATATTACGGGAACTTTTCTTCACACATATCGAACACAAACAAAACAAAGAATCGTGCTGTCTAACTCGTTTAATGCAATTTGCAGTTGTAAATATCTTGCCAATTTCTACCATAGGTTAGTATTTTATTTCTTTATTTTCCCTAATATATTGCAAAATAAATTAAATAAACATGTTTACTTATAGAATGTTTACACTAGTCTTTGTCTTCTCACAACTTTTAATCGTATTGTTTGGTGATTTTTTAATTTACAGTCGGAATTTGGAAAAGTAATTCGCGCCTAACGGTACTCTTGTCCTTCAAGCATAACACACACAAGTATTACACGAACGTAAAATCCCCGTTCGTGATGAGTCCAAATGACGTGGCACCTAAAAACAAACAAGCTAATGATAAAAACAATTCGAATGGAGAGAGAGAGAGAGAGAAATAGACAAATAGAAATATTAAAAATGAAATCTAATTATTTCCTTTCTCTTTCAGCTTCCAATCGATTGTCTTTGGGCACTGATCGATTGGCAAGTGCGCAGGAGAGTTTGCAAATTGATTAAGATGCTAGCCGCTCGCGCGTGTCACTGTTGTCTTAACGTTTTGAAGCACACGTGTGTGTGCAAGCATTGTTGGCGGGTGTAGCTTCCAGATGGGAGAAATGTAGTCAATTGATTGGCATTACCAGAAAGGCAATCAACAAATGTAGTTCAAGTACAATAACAGAATTGCACATTGACACGAATTTAAACTATTGGTGATGGTGATGAAACCATTGCTTGATAAATTCGGGGACTTATGTTAGTCACGAACTCAGTGTCAAAATCTACTGAGATATAGCTTAGGCGAAACTTGGGAAAACACTGTTGCCTGAGGGAGAATTTTACTGTTAACTCCAAGAATATCACAATAGACCAAGTCAATAATTTAAAGCTAGTGAACATTATGCAAAAAAATTAAGCAACGTTATCTGTAATTTTGTCATATAATTTGTTTTCTTGCAATTAATTCGTATCATTTAAATGGTTAGTTATTGTAAGAGAAAGCACGATGAGCCATTTTGGAATTGAATATTAGTTGCGCCACTCCACCGCCAGATAGCGTCCAGTGCCAGTCTAACCTGAGATGACGAGCTGACGATTGCGGTCCTAAGTCGCGAACTTTCTGTTGTCCCTCAACTTTCACTGGAAGCCGTGCCACAAGCAGCAAGCAAAGTAATTAATCAAGGTAAATTTCCGTTGAAACGGGTCGACGCGAGATTCGAGAAGACCGGGCGTCAAGCGCCAGAACCAAGCAACGCTCACGGCGCGCGCTCGAAGCGTAATCGTTTCGGTCACGAGAGTGGCAACAGCGTGAAAAAAAGTGGCGCCAAGTGCGACGCTGAGCCGAGTGATGAAAGTCACATGGCTTCCAGAGTTTCTTGTACACACACTGTGTCACATACACAGACTCGAGCTAGCTGTGCCATTGCTGGACTACATCTGCATCATGCTTAGCCAGTGTAGAGGTAGCATCAATCCAAATGGAGAGAGAGAAAAGCTAGCCGCGTGGCTGCCACTTGACACCGGGGTCGGTCAGATGCCTGAGATGACACGGGCATAGTGTGATAGTGCCCCCACTGTGTCACTCTCACTACCACGGTGACATTAGCGACGCCTTGATTTTTGATTGCAACCTCGTGCAATGGTGCCACCGAATCGCCTAGTGACAAAGCGGCATTTGTTACAGACCATTGCCTACCACCAGACATAACCAGAGCAATTCGAGTCGAGTCAATTTAAACTAACTAGCGTATAAACGAGAAGGGCACATTGAACTTAAATGTTAAACTCATCCAAACACCAATTCAGTTCCGGAAAGTCGTGTTAATAATTTTGTTTTGATTAAAATTAAAATTGTTCAGTTTTTATGAGTGGGTTTTGAGAAAAAATGCCCAAACCATTCATAATGTTCGTAACATATAAAATCTTGGTCAAGTTTTACTAATAAAATAGTAAAATGCATTAACACTAGATAAAAACACTTTATCTTATCTTAAATACTAATATAAATATAATATAAAGTTTTTTTCAAAACTTAGCTTTAACAAACTGATTTTCAATTAAAAAATAAATCGATATGATGAAAGAGTGAACAAGGACCCATAGGATTTGCTTGTTGCTCACAAGTTGGTCCCACACGGATCACAGACCCCCATTGGATAGGAGTCAATGGACTGAATCGGCTAAAGGGCTATACACTCGATGTCGATCAGCAACAAATGAACTTTACGGTAGACTCGCAAAGTGAGAGAGTGACACCAGAGGAGAGACCAGGCCAGTGGAGCGCGAGATCACTCATGAGTGATTAGTCCCACTAAGTCAGATCATGCAGCCAACGAATGATTCCACCACCGGTGACTCGCTTTGACTAATGAAGCCAGTGCGCTGCAATCTTTGCCGCATCACGCAGGCTTTTCCGAGAGCGATAAAGCACGTTGGATAGCAACAAGATCAAGGTCTTTACAAATCATCACACACACCCGGTGACACCATATAGATTTGGTGAACACATTCACCAGATTAGCTTTACGTTGTGTGTCAGCTCACGTAAGGAAACAGAAATAACAAAAAATAATTAAAGAAAATAGATATTAGGAGTTGCAATTAGATTGCACTAGATGGCGTTGTTTAGCTAAAATGTCAATTTAGTGAAATGATAGTGATGAGTGTGGTTCCAAATGAAGTCAGTATTAGCTATGGAATGCAATAGCGGCATCAATGAGCGACTAGTGAGCTCCACCACCGGTGGCAATTGGTGTTCTTGTTTTTGTGTCCTGTCACTGTCACATGTGACACGCTCGCCTTGCCGGATTGCAGTGGCCAGTCGCCATCACTCGGCACCAGTCACCGAGAGCGCGAGACACGCGCGCCATATGAGTCTACAGCAAGTCCGTTCCTCAAATGATTAATAACGAAAAAGACGATGGCGTGATGACTTGGCACTACACAACCAGCAACAAGCAAGCGCTCTCCCAGAGCACCCAAACATGGGATCAACACACTATGCCAAATTATCCCATCATCATCTGGAGAATATTCTGACCAATTCCCTAATGCCAAAACCACATGGGACTCTCAAAGGTCAGTTTTCAAATTACAATTTGCGTTACAAAACAAAAAATATATTGAATTTAAGGACAATCAGAGCAACTTATAACTACGATGGATTAATTTCGAAATTATTTTATAAATTGATTAGGATTAGCTTTTGTAAAACACATATCATTGTTTAGATTCACTAAAGGCGAAAATAAATTTGTTAGCAGCATTTGTAACTTTAAAATGTTGCAACCACCAACGGTTCTCGTGGACTACTTATCCTGGGCACTGTGAGCTGCATCTTATCCATCTCAAAGATCTGTAGAATATCTGATCACATGTGAAGCATGAAATGACTTTATCCCGGTTCGCGTTCAATGTTGACATAGACCGACGCGCGATGGAGCGAGCCCACTATAGAGGGGTCAGTGTCACCAAGTAAGATCGATCGCTAAAGTGAGGTCATCAGACAGACAGCCATCAAGGAGAAGAGAAAGCGAGAGAGAGAGAGAGAGAGAGAGAGAGGACACACCAAAGAGGGTTGCTGATGGCGGTGGATGTGCCGCGTGCGCGATAAGAAGACACTGAGCTAAGCGCGGCGAGTGAGCCGACAGTTTGGCCATGTTGCGCGGCCAGATGACTGGCACAAACGATGTGACATGACGAGAGGCCACCGATGACAATGGTGCCGGTGCCGTGCTTGCACTTGGACCAAACCATGTAAACAAGAGATCTGGTGCCTAGGAAAATACGCTTGACGTCAGCTAACACCAATAGAAGCAGACCATCGGTCGCCGCCATTGGAAGCGGTGATAATGCTAATTGCACGAACTTTGACCTCATCGGAAGCCTTACAGAGTAGAGAGAGGCAATGACGCGCTTAGCCGAGGAGGTCATCCGAGTCTACAAACCAATCGACTGACAGTGTTTCGGTGTCTTATCGGTAGCCAAATGCAACTTCGAACTTGCACCAGTGTCGCCTTTGACCTTGAGGAATTTTGTGCAACATGCAGAACGCGCCAGAAAATATTTCGTCCCGGGTACAGAGGCAGATAACAAGTGGCTTGCTTCCTTTGACTTTCTCTCTCTCCCTCATTCTCACCGTTTTAGCTTGCTTTTTACTGCAAATATTTACAATTCGAAATTGAAAAAATAATTAAAGTAAAGATCAATTTTTATTAACTATTGCGATCTTTATTTAAAACTTCTCTATTTTTAGATTAGAATCTTTGTGAGGCAAATTTGAACCCAAAGTAACCTATATTATCTGTTCCAAACTTTGGTTTTTGCAATATTGTCCAATGCTAAAAGATGTGGTAGGGCGGTGTTTCTTCTACGACATTGGTGGTGAACTTGAATCTGGGAAAGAGAAGGCAAGGTAATACAAATATGCTGAATCACTCAAAATGCTCGCGCAAGCCAACAAAGGTCAGTTAGTTCATTTAGAGAAAAACACTTGAGAGAAAAACGACACACTTTGCTCTCCCATTGTTAAGTTTATTGAATTTTATAATGCCTCTCGTGACAAACCACGTGATGAGAGTTCGAGTGTACTTATGACCGCAAAACGACAAGAGATTAAATGCAAAAGGAGAGAAACTTTAGCAAAACAAGGTACAATACACCATTTGGAAATAGACGAAAATTTACCGCAATCTTGTTGATGTTGATTGTGATTTTTTGTGAAGGCGAAATCTGCCGAAATGTTTCTGTCCCTCGCTGTTTACGACGGTAACTTTTACCAAACTTTCCCATTCAAACTCATGGCATGGAGAGTTGTCGCCAAGCCGCGCTAGTCATGATCAGCCACTGCTCGCGTGTCAATCTATAGTTTGCTTGTGTGGTTTGGTTTCACAATCGCGTTTGTTTTGGTTTTGATACTTGTAGCGTGTTGCGTATACTTACGCGTGTGGGCGAGAGAGTCGATAGTGTCGTGATCGCTTGTCAACATTGTGCGGACCTAAGCTCTCACTAAAGAAGTAGATTAAGCCAAAGGGAGAAAGATGGAGAAAGAAATGAAAATTGAAAGGAAATGACGAGAGTTGGTCCCGAGGGCCTTGTTTAGATAAGCTACGACTAAGTTGAGCACACCGCTCCGAGATTGAGTCCATAGGCTTGGCTAACGGTGCCTGGTTGCACAACGCGTCACACTCACCAGTGTGAGTTGATGAAGTGCAATCAGTGAGTCATGTGTCGATTCCGAGCTACTAGCCAATGGAGTCATTTTGCAGTTAGCCAGTGTATTCAGATGTGCCTAATGTAAACATGAAGAGTGAAAAGCACGCGCATTGATGATGGCGTGCGTGATGAAGACATCTGTACTCGATCGTCGAGTGCAATGTGACGCGATCTAGCTGGACACGCTACCAGAAACAACCGCCACCCGATAGGCAAACCATAACAAAGCCCTGGTCCTGGTGTACTTCTTAGAAACTGTTTCGAAATCAAAACATCAAAAGTGTGCCGACCGAATGACGCAGAGATCAAGGCTAGTGTTCGTGTTCTCTGTACCGTGCGTTGAATGCACTTTTAAGTTCTTCTTATTTACAGAGAAACTAAAACAAACAAAACATGTTAATCTGGTTGTTTAGTAAAATCAAAATTCGTTTTGGTTTAAGTCCTGGTCCCACAGGTCTATCCCAAGAAAACAATTGTGACGGATTTGAAAAGCAAAATAAAGTACAGAATAGAAAACAAGAATGTGAATGTAAAAACAAATAAGCAAAACAGTAAATGGAAACTTTAGCGGCAACTCATGTAAAGTGAACAAAAATGTTGCAACCAAATGAAAGACTGTACATCATGCGCATCCTTTAGAGCCAGTTGTTTGTTTACATAACAGCAACTTAATCAAAGTGCCAAATAGAACTTTCCAAAAATCACCTAGATGATTACGAAAGTACAATTGCAATGCTTGTTAGCGAGAATCCTATGACAAGAAATGTTGAAATTTGGTAATTGCCCAAGGATTGTAAGTAGTAATTTGGTGCTAATGAACAATGTTCCTAAAGAAACGGGCGTAGATACTCGGTTTGATATTAATTACAGCAATATTGAGAAAGAAGAGGGTAGGTGATTACTACAGGCTTAACTAGCTACAGCTTGATTAGATAGGTGGCGGTAAAGTGGTTCTGGTAGTGGTGATCGCCACGGTGCCTTAGAGAGTAGTTCGCCAGATGATTGACAGCATTGGGGCTGAGTGATGGCTGTGGGCACCGGCCGAGGCTAATGCTCTCTCCCTCTCTCTCCCTGCCTTACTCATCCCACGCAGACCGGCCAAACTCGGTTACTGTCACTGTGGGTGAAGCATCGACAAGGTAATGGCTAAGCACCGGACTCCAATAACCAAAGTGCCATACACTCGACTCGTGTGGCACTGGCTAAGCCAACACTAGTGTCACCCTCACGCCTCATCGGCTTGATCGGTGGCAATGCTCGCCCGCCTGGCTCGGTCGTCAATTAGGAGTCACCACCAGTACATTTGGTGCCTGAGCACTAATTGGAACAGCCAAACTGCCACTCGGGCTCGGGAGGATGAAGATTAATTGCTCGTACTCTTGCTCTTGCTTGAGAAAGATGATACCCGACGGAGAGAAGGGCACCAGTGACACTACCAAAAGCAGTGGCTAGCCTGCCACCGACCGATGCCAAGCGTTGGTAGGCACACACGCACATTCTCCCTAAATCAGACGCCGATCGGCGCCACCGCTAGGCATCAAGGGAGTAACCACTACCCAATTTCAATGACATCCCAGAGCGTGCGTGCTCGTAAATTGTTCAAGTATTAAAAAAGCTCGACAACTACTCTTCTGTGGTGGTTGCGGTGCAAACATATACGGGTAGATCAACACTGACAAGTTGCAATCAAATAAAATACATTTGATCATTACTCCCTTTCTTATCACATTTTTCTCTTTTCATATTATCTGCTACCAGTGTGTTTCAGAAGATTATGGAAGCAACTTGCACACTTATCGCTTGGTGTTTTACAGTAAAAACAAAAGCAACAAAAATTTTTTAAAGTTTTAAAATAAGTTTTAAAAAAAGTTTTAAAATTTTATTTTATTTTATAAAAATAATAGAAACGGTCAGTAAATATTTGCAATGCGCGCAGTCTATGTTCCTGGTCCCTCAGTGCAATTTGCTGATTATATCCAGTAGCGTCTAGTTAGAACGTTATCGTTAGTTTTAATGCTGCTTCCCTTTTATAACCTTTTCTTTATCTTGCTAATACAATTAGCACGAATTTATTTTATTATTAGTAATAGTAGTAGTGGTAAATGTTGTTGTTGATTGTTTATTTTAGCATCGCTTTGAATATATGGATAGGGACAAATGAAGAAAGCAGATCATGTGATATACAACTTGGATTGTTTTGAGCGCAACGTGCTCAGCCAAGCAAATCGGACGCACAATCTCGCATACGCGTACAATGTGCTAGAATACAATCGCTGGAAAACATCTTGCTCAACAATTAGCTCCCCGCGCAACGCAGCATATCTTCACTTTGAGGTTTGTTTTGAAGTGCTGTCATTTTTGTACCAGCGTGAACACAACAAGTGATACATAAATTTGTGGTGATCCAATTACCAAGACTAGCAGGTATGAAATGTTTACTTAATGTTTGTATATATGTATATAAGTGGACGCGAGATGGCCATTATAGTGGCAATAAAAATGCTAAAACATCGACAAGCGTGTAAAATCAGGTTTCAACAAGTAAGGCTGCAAAAAAAGAAAGAAAATTGACAGATTGTTTCGAGAGCGTATTCTCGAGCGTGAGTGAGTCTAGCACGGTGACGCGAGGAGATCTCTCCATTTAGGCTCAATTGGCACCGGTTGGTAGTGAGATCTGTCAGTCAGTCAGTCACTTACTGCAAGCGTGGCGCCTGCGCGTCTTGTTTGTGTTGATCTGGCGTCGTCGCCTCGTCTCCAAAGGTACGACTCATCGAATTTAATGGCGGCGCGAATTCTTTCCTGTCTAGAAGAGCGCGTTTGGCTCGCTCGAGCTACTGGCTGCTCGCTTAACGCTGCCGGCAGACGCTCCATTGAGAAAAAGCCAAGCATATGAGTGAGAGAGAGAGAGAGCCAAAGTAGTAACGAGACTTGCGAGTGTCTAGGATGGCTAGCCAGAAATGGGAACGCCGGGCGCCAAGCAACATAGACACTGCTTGCGCTGCCACCGTCTCGGACGGCGCGAAACTATGTAAAGAATGCCAAACTGAACGAGTGAGCTAGCTTGGTGGCTCACTCTTGGCCGCAATCCTTGAGCAAGCAAAACACTGCCGGAGCAGTGGCACCACTCACCAACAAGACGCCACAGAGTTGACCACTGCGCCTCCACATGTCACATGGTAAATTATCAATTGCATCTTTTCTGCTTTATATATTGAATTGAATTTGTCTCAAACAAATTCTTTGATCTACAACAGGAAGAGAGATGAGGAAGAAGAAAAATGGCCTTAAGCTTTTTTCAAAAATAAATGCTTTCTCAACAAGACAGTTCAATTTTTTGCTGTTCCAAGCTGAAGTAACACCTTTTAAAATAATTTCGAAATTAAAAACAAGTTTTGTTGTAATTACATTTAATGCAAAGTACAATTTTAATTAATTAAAGAAAATTTGTTAACATAAAATGATCTGATATATATAACAATAAAGCAAAAGGACACCAAGACTGGATGCAACCATGGTTTATGACATTTTGCCTTTTGAACTAATTGACTAATGCATTCTATGCAATGCATAGTCATCTCTATCACTAGGTCACTGTTCAGTTAATAATAATAATTCATTTACGTTACTACTAAACTACTTTCTAAGCTTGGTGAAAAGAGGGAAACGTTAGAGAAGATTGTTTGATGACTGGGTGTGGATTTGTTGATCGCGATCGGTTGGTATCGGGTGGTAACGTATTGGGTGCAATTCCACACAATGCCCCAACCGCAGTACCACACTCGGTTTCATGAGGGTGTGTTGGCAGTGTGTCACGACAGGGTTGAATTTATTAGTATTATTATATTATATTTGTATTATTCACACTCAAATCACTTATATGCAACGGCTATTTTAAAATTTTAAACACACGTTGAAATATATCCGGCATAATCACTATGGGAATGCCTTCTTTATGATAGAAAAGCATAATACGGTTAGATTACAATTTCACTTTTATTATTAAACTTGTATGCATGCACTCAATCTGATGAGTGAAGTCTCAGGTGAGTTAGTCAAGCAAAACAGTCTAGCTATATCAGCGAGTGCGCATCAAAACAAGAAATTTATTGGGAAAGAGTCTGCAAAGACTAAGCGGAGTAGAAAGATTGTTTCCAGTCACTGTCTTTGAGTCTCGTCACTGGTGACAGGAAATCGCCCAGTCGCCGAGCAGTGTTCAGGTCGGTCTGCGAAGATGGCTGGCATGTTTCTCCCGAAACGCTTACCCGTTTCGCCAATATATCTCACTGGCGCAACTCATCAATATTCAATGAAATGGCCAACTGGAATGTAGCCCAATAGCACAATGGATTTCACTGATCTGGCAAACAATTAAAATAGCTCCTCTAAGTGACACTTGGCCAGGCTCTGGTTCAACAACCTGACGTGCAACAAGCTTCCCCTTCCAACATCAATAAACTTGAAAGAATGCAACACAAACTAATGGAAATTGTTATATAACTTTTTTATAACATGTACAGTGTACATGCAACGAGTAATGTGTTTCTACGTGTAATGTGTAGAATAGGGGGTGAGAGCGTATTTAGAAAGCTTAAAGTGCTAATAGAGGACTGGATGCAAGTACCAGTGTTACTTAACCGCCAGCATCCTGCTAGGTGCAACTTGTCTGTTTTTCCAACTAACATTCATCAGAGGATATGGTGCGTTATTAGTACATTGTCATTCTCGGCTTATTCAAATGTTCATTTTCATAAATCTCCCTTTTCTAATCAAATTCAACAACTATGAGTTGAAAAAGTGAGTAAACATAAAGTTTGAGTAAATTGGTTGTGCTGGTTAGATTACTGTGAGTAACATTGTACCACTAATCTAAGTTATTAACTGTAGTTTCAATACGGTTATTTACAATGGTGGTCAGTGGTGATTGCGACATTGCACTAGTTGACCTATCAATCAGTGTACCACTAATAGATTCAGGTCGACTAATACTGACGTGAATAACTAGCACAAAAAATTGCGAAGAAAAGAAGAGCGTCGAGTGAGGGGGTCAAGCGAAACCAATTTTCAATTCCAACTGCCGAGGCAGCCAAATGTGTCGAGAGGGCTAGATAAAATATCTCAATAAATATTTGATTGATATAGAGATTTAGCCTAATGCATAAAGGTGGTATCAGAGGAAAGATAGTTTAAATTGAAATATTAGTCTAGAATATTCGGTTTATGCAAGATCTATTTTTTATCAAAAATTTTTTGATTGAATGTGAATTTATCACACAATAACGTTCTATCAATTTGTTTTTTGTTTAAAATAGACAAATTTCTCGAATTGTCGATTAAATGTTTGATTGCGAAATGCTTCTGAGAGACAAATCCTCATTGATAATCAATAATCGAAATAGACTATGTACTCAAGCTGACATTTAAGCCTACTAGCTAAGCACGCCAACAGCCCCATAAGTTGGCTTCACTCGGCCGCTTAATGCCTTATCGGACGACCTTTAGACTGTCACTCTTTGGAAACTGCTTGAAATGAAAGTCAAGCAAAAAAAACACCAATCAAAGGCAGCTTTCAATCTAATCGCATCGTTTACTCTGTGAACTGGAACACCAATTTACCGGCAATCTCTGTTGCGATATGCCTCACAGGGAAGAATACCGAGGGTCCATAACCTTCTGCTGATATATCACAAGTGAAGAGGCTCCCATAGTGATTGGAATCAAAACTGCACGTGCTAGCACAAAACAATCCGAATCACGAGCTCAGCAACAGCAACAGCAAGCAATCTCGAAGCGGTGATCGGTGCTTGTCGCCAAGCACTAGTTGCTACACTGTTGCACCAGTCATCGAGTAGTATCACGTGAAGCTCAAGCAACAACAACAATGACATGACGCTGAGCAGGCTGACACGATACCAATGCATATGTCATATTGGGGGAGAGTGCAAGTCGAGAGAGGTTACCCCGTATCCCCACCCAACTTTCATTGATATCCACCACAGTTCGACATTTATTGCCAAACCAAAGTCCGAGCATAAACGATACTGCAACAGAATTGTGCAACATCTTTCCAAATGGCGAATTGGCATCGATGACACCTCGCGCAAAAATGTCACAGCAGTAGACGATGCGCAACTGTGTCAGGCTGCGAGCAACAACAGATAGAGTAAAGTTGGCGACTGCAGACGAGTTCACTTTGCGGTAACGCGAGATGAATAGTTCCACTGCCAGACCAGTGCCAGACAGATTCGCCACCACTAGAAAAATATGCAAGCGTGGTTGGCAAGCCATTCACGGCGTACTCAGTACTCTTCCCTCCCACCCGCCACCCAATTCTCTGGCACCATAGTCAGTCAGAGAAATAGAGGTGTGCCATATTTAGATCGGTGTATGCGTTTTGATATGTACTTCTAGTGATATTATTAGATACTTCGAAGCTATCCGATTACGGTAACCAAACCAAACTAATATTTTTAAAATGATTATCACGACTAAGGTGTTGCGACCACGAGAAGCCAGTTAGATAAAGAGTTTTGGGTCAAGGCGTCGGAAACCAGGAAGAACCGACAAAATGCCACCACAACCAATATATGTAATTATCGTTTTTCAAGGTTTACAGCTAACTTCAAAACTTTAGCTAGAGATTTATGTAACTTGTCTGTCTTTTCAAACGGCAAGAAAACAAATGAGAAAAAACTCAAGCATAAGGTCAAGGCTTGCGTGAGCAGTAAGAGTGTGGAACAGTTCCGAGACCAGTTTTTTCTTTGCTTGTAAGAGAGAGAGAGAGAAAGAGAGTGCGTGTGTGTGAATGAGTGGAATTAGGAGAGAGTACCAGACATTGGAAGTACTGGAGGCACACTCTGTGCATAGCGTGGCAGCAGGGACACATAGATCACCAAGTTGATTATGCTGCCACAATGCCCTCTGGCAATGTCGGTCCAGTGAGAATGGCAGCGGTGAGGTGCCGTGATGGTGTTGGTGCTAGCGGTGTCGGTAGTGCTGGTATAAGTGATGGCGGTGATGGTTTACTCATGCTATACTGATGGTTTACTCGTGGTTTAGTGGTGGTGGTCAGACGGTCGTGCCTCTCGCTGTCTGCCGACACCACTTGACTTTTGCAATCGAGCTTCGGTGAGGCAATCGACAAGACGCGAAAGTGCCAACGAGCCTCACTAGCTAAAGCTGGGAAAATCCAACAAAAATCCGCAGAAGCTAAAAATAAATAAAAAACGAACGATGAACAGTGAGAGAGAGAGAGAGAGAGAGAGAGAGTCACAACTAAAAAATAAAAATAAAACAAACTTAATACTAGTAGGAATGCTACAAATATTTGGATGAGTAGAGCTTGTTGCATAGTCGGTGGTTCACTGGAACGAAAAGTTTCCAATCCAAATTTTGATACATCGACACACACACACACTTACGCGAAGAAATGCCAACAATGGCATGATTGCGTACTTGTGCATTTTAGACCACCATTTAAGTTCACGATTCTTAATAATATTTTACTAGTATAACGTGTTATTTGCATTGCAACAACAAATACCCAAGGTTTAAGTTAAACTTTAACCCTTAATCATAAAGCATGAATCAATCAGTTAAGAGTGCGAATTAGAACAGTACCAAGTACGGTCCAAACGTATACTCGCTACAGTGATCGATTGAAGTCACAAACCTAAACACACCACTGCCACAAGTGAAGAATGAAGAGTTCAATGGCTCGCGCGGCTGCTATGCCAATCAAGGACATCGTTTGGAATGTCATCAGTGTGATGTTGACATGGTCACTGTGCGCTGCAATGCCAGTCTCCACGTTCAACCGATTGCAATACGTTTCCAGATAAACATGCACCAATGTGTGTTTGTGTGTGTATGCAACATAACAGTTGTGACAATAAATAATATAAAATAAAATAAAATAAAATGCGAATAATCTACTATGACATCACTCATTATGGCATTTGACCAATACCGAGAAAAACAAAGTGGCGTTAGAGAATTTATTTTTATATTATTTTAACAATTGTTTAGAGAATTAACTTCTATCTAAGTTAAATGCCACTTTTAATATATCTTTAAATTTTAAAAAAAGTTATATAACCTTAATGATATATTTTTGCTAATAAAACAGGGTAAACTTATGTATCAAATTCTACCAAGTTAACATACTAAACTAATTAACTCCATCAAACAACAGAGGAGTTGACAATATATGTATCAAATATCAAGGTAAACAGATAATTATGGCATCATAACGCATCACTGATGTTACTAAAAGCTAATCATCATTATGAGCACATTGTGTGTGAGAGAGAAAGAGAGAGAGAGAGATATGGTGAAAAGTTGGCGATCCTTGGGTGAGCATGTTTGTGTGTGATACGGTGATGATGTGTGTGCCACCAAAACTCGCTATCACCGGTTATGATTTCAAGTTCAAAACCAAACTCAGAGTGACACAGAGACAACCAGTGATGAAGTGTGTGTATGTGTTATCGGCATCACACATTTGGTGGCGAACAAGTGCCACAGTGCCGCTCGCGGCATCATAGACACAACAGACAACTCGTACACCTCGCACCAAAATATCAACAATGCAACACAGTGCTCGGGAAATGGCTCACTGAGAACCTTGACAGTGGAACACACTCCAAAACAAAACTGTCTAACTCAAAAGCCAGTTTTAACACACCCCCTACTTCCTACAAGAGAACAAACATATTAAACTGATTAAATCATTATATTTATTTGATTTTAAATTTTTGATAAATAAAGTTCATTTGATAATAATAATAATAAAGCAATAGGGATAGACAAAAAAGGTGAAGTATGTTGTGGATGTATGTGAGACAAAAACAATTTATCTCCTCAAATAAGTGTGTTTGTGTAGATATTTACAAAAGTGATGGTGTCGGTGTCATCTCTTAGAGGTGAAACACTACTGAGCAAGAATATTTACAAAAGTGTGTGTGTGTGTATGTATGTGTGTTCAGGTGGAAAGGTTCCAAATTGAGTGTCGTCAGTCGAGACTATCGGGTAGGTGGTGGTGTTCAAGTGAATCGGTGATTGATGATTTGAGCCATTTCGAGTGAAAAGAGAGAAAACAAAAGGAGAAATGTAACAAATTTAACAGAAAATAGAGACAAGTGAAAGTGAGAGAAATCAACAAAGAGAAAAAAGGAGAAGAAAATAACAAAGGAATTTCGAGGCGTGTGCAGGTTGTAAGTGGTGTGTCGGTGTCTATGAGAGTGTGTGTGTGCATACATGCTCGCTCGGTGTCTCTCTCTTTTTTTCTATTTGCAAAATGAGGCAGTGGCGCGGACGCCGTTTCGACACAACGTGACATAAGCCTCACGTCATATGATTGAGCCAGTCTTCAAAACGAAATCAGGCCATTGCGGACAGACAGACCAACCATGGTGTTGTGTAGTGGCTGTAGTAGTGCCGCGCACTATTCTCACTTAATGGCCAGACATCTTCTCAATGAAAACACCATGCAGAATGAGAAGAGCGAGGGGATGCGCCAACACTTCATTTCATGTTTGTTTGTTTGCTTGCACGTCAACAAAATTTTGAATTAAATAAGTAAGATTGTTTTACACTAAAGTCTCCAAAAATTAAACAACAAATTGGTATGACTAGCATTGGGAAATTTGGTAAAAAGAAAAAAATTCGGGCGAATTTAGACTCAATTTGAATCCTTGTCCGTTTGTGTGGTGTGTGTGTGTGTATGTGTGTGATATCTAATGGGGTGGGAAATTTTCGGGTAGTAGACCCGACAATACAAGACTGAGACAGAAAAAGTACTTAAGCTCTAAGGAAGTTTAGCAATGTTTGTACATTTCGGTGTTGAATTGTGTGATAAAAACAAATATCTTCCCAGAGAAAACTCAGAGAGAGAAAGAGAGAGAGAGAGAGAGAGAATGAGGGTTCTGCTAGCTGGGTTCAACAAAAAGTAGAATAAAACGCACACTGGATCAAACTGGTACACACGAAACAAAACAAAGAAGTAAACACAACAAGTTTGTACTACTTGGCTTGGTTGGTGTGTTTGGACTGTTGCATCACCCGCAATACATTGTTTGGAAGGGATAGAAGAGAGGGGGGATAGACCTTTACATGTGGGGGTACAATAAATAGTCGAGTTTGTATAGAGGAAATATTTCTAGGTTTGTTATTATAATAGTAGATTGCTTATGAATATATCGAAACACGCGTATAAGATGAGTAGATGTGACTTGATAACACTTATATATTAATAATAAAAAAAGAAAAATGCAATAAATATCGATGTGATATAAAAGATATAGATGAAAAATAAATAATAGCTTCGAGAATAAATAGTCACTAGTGGTGGGCGTGGCGTGTAAAAGTGAAGAATAAATAAGGCGTGGTGGGAGTAGTGATACGAGATAGTTCACGTTGGGGAAAGATAAGTTGGGCTCAAGCCCGGAGAGCAATAAATAGTAGATAGCTGGGTCGAGGGCATGAGCCAAACAGGTGTGATCCAGATGAGTGCTAGGTGATGACATAGTGGCAAAGCGGTAAGAAGTAGTGGTAAACACGAAATGACCCTCTTGGAGGGACGCCGTCGTACAAGATAATTCGGTTGAAAGATATCGCAAAAAAAGAATCGAGAAAAGTAGGATGGACCTAGATGATCGAGTGTCAACTCAAGCACAAAAGTCAAGAAAGTAAAGTAGGCAAGATGTTGAGTGATGAGAAGTGATAGACTAGTAGAAAGAGTGCTGACTGACACTGCTCTCCGAGCTGGGCGAGGACGAGGCGGGCGACTCAGGCCCTACAGAGTTATGGTGCGAATTGGAGCGACCCGGGATGTCAATCGAGCTTGAGCTCGTCTCAAGCTTGGCGGTGATCCACGGGTGAGACATGATATCCTCCAAAGCAGGTCGCTGTGTAGCGTCATAGGAGAGGCACTTGCAAATCAGATCCTGACACTCGGGCGACAACTTTCGCTTAAAGTTAACCTGGCCGCGCAAGATTTGTTCATCATCCTCGAAAGGAATGTCACCGCAAACCATGTCGTAAAGTAGAACACCCAAGGACCAGACAGTAGCAGCCAAACCTTCATAGCGATTCTGGCTAATCCATTCAGGAGGTGAGTAAACACGGGTACCTGTTAGAAGAAACAAGTGATCGATTAGTTGAAGAAGGGTAACAAGGCTAAGTGGCAATGTAGTTGTGCGCGGACATTCCAGTAAGATTGAGTTCGAATTTTACTAGGACAACAGTAGACAGGTAGAGTGCAAGCTAGCAGTGCTGCTTCTCATGCAAATCTTGTGTTGCGTCCCACCACGGTATCTAGCACAGAGACGCTCAGCATCGCTATATACCCGTCGTCGGACGAGACGCCGGGTATTATTCGAGTGTCAGTCAGTCGGTGGCAGTAACGGAGGTGGAGTGCGAGTTAGGGCACGAAAAGGGAAAACGATAAAGGAGTTCGAAACTGGTCAGACTGGCCGTCATAGACATAACGGGACTGCATTGTGCCAGTCAGACGTTGGTGGCCTGCATGCGGAAAAGCAAGCGGCAATCGAGACGGTGGAATACCAGGCGTGTGTTGGCCAAAGCTGGCAAAATGACCCAGAAAGGCCATCCTTCACGCACCGTTCACCTCATCTCACCAGACACTTGCAATGGGCTGTCTCACAGAGGCAAGCCGACATCAAAAACAAACAAACATCGAGTCAGGTGGAATGCAGCAACACCGTGCCTGTTTATTTATCAATTTACCAGTCTCACAGTGACAATTGGCACGTAATTTCCTTCTCGGCAGCAACACAGGCAAATAATGTTGCACAATTGCAACGCATAAGGTGCAATGGCGCCGTTGCTGAGCTTAGATGCGTCGCATTCCAAGAGGAGGGTGGGGGGTAAAGGGCGCACCCGTACTTGCCTGATAGCATCAGTCGACCGATAGCGAGGCCACATGACTCAACTAACGCAGTTAGGAAGATTTCATGGTTCATTTTTTTCTGCTTAATTTTTTTCGCTACTTTTTTAAACTAGGGATTTGAACGCATACACCAACTAGCAGGTGGAATGATCCAAAGTAAATGTGCAAAAAATCAAGCTACAGAGAGAAAACCTCGCAAACGAATTGCGATACAAGTGTTGGGCTACTCAGTCAAGTATTTTTCCGTTTGAGGAAGAGATCCCGCAGTCACCGTGTGCCCTGGCTTTCTATGCTTGCAATCTCACGCAATCACACCGCACAGCTGGCTGAGTACAAAGAGAGCGCAGGCGCGATGCATGTCAGAGAAAAATCACATGACTTGCGCTCGGCGCCAAGTCAGGCGGCCTCTCTCCCTACTATATCTGCACAAGTCAAACGGGAACACAAGACAGTTGGAATAACGCTCGCGCGTGCGTTTCAGAAGAGACCAAAACAAAACTACAGCGCATGTGTGGCCGCAAGTGGTGTCCTGTGTAAACACATGTGAAGTCTGAATGAGCACCACAAGCACGCGCAAATGTCAAACTCGACACAATGCGTGAGGAGCCATCGGAAATGCTGACATTTACGCAGAGGTAGAGGCACGCAAGCAAGATTCCCCATTCTCTGAGTGCAGAGAATTCTCTGCTCATGACGTCACTGCATCATATGCAAGATATGTTCGAATAACAGCATCAGGCTGACGTCAATTGAATTTAGTTCCAAGATAACCATATTCAGGTGTTTCAGTTCACAACCCTTAAGATAAACCAAACCGATGTCTAACTGAACTTGTGGTCATACATTGCTGATGCACTCAGTTATTTAAAGAGCATACAAATCGAAATCGGAGCAAATGACTACGAATCGATAATGCAAAGTACGTCGCACAAGGCGACTGCAGTCACTGCGTGATAGCCTTGAGAGCACTTGTTTGTAAACAAACTCTTTCTTCACAGCGCTATACGATGCAACTTATAATTAACGCACATCAAAGAAAAGAGACAGGCAAGAAACGAGTGATTCAAGTCGGTCTATCCCAAGGATTCAACAACGCCACGACGCAACAATACTCGCCGCCACAAGAGTCCCAACCAACCAAGACTGGCCGGCGGGCTCACATATGGCACGCATGCACAGACACCGAAATTCACGGCGCGCTAACATACATCTGTTTGACCTCGATCCAGCTATAGTGAGCAGACCAAAACAAACCGGCCCGCGCATGTGTTCCGCTGACGCCCAACAAGAACACTTTGCTACCGCTACAACCACTAAGCTTGATCTTCACAAGCATTAATTCCACTTAATTCTCAAGTTGCGTCAGGCAGAGAACTTGAGAAGCTGTCATAAGATTCTTGACAGGTGACGGAAATAACTGTACTGTCAGTGTGCAGGGATAGCACTTGTAATTATGAGGTCAGAATATTCGGAGAAACTCGCGAGAACCGACTGTAGAGCGCAGACTCTCGGTGGCGCAGAGCGACGCGCCAAAAGTAGGTGAAGATGTCGGTCAGTCATGTGACAGTTGCCCGGCACGCCAGCCTCGAGAGACAGGCAGACAGACGGGAAAGATCAAAACAAAAGGTTAAAACGAGTTTGACTGGCAAGTGAGCCAAGTGGGGATGGACTTGAACTATAACTACACTTGTGCTTGGCGCCACACTCAACGCTCTAAGGCGACTAAATATAATCATAGTTGAAGAGCGAACAACTGGAATGCGGAATTAACTCTTTTGGTCAGACGCTCGAAAGGGAAAAACCGTTTTTGGAGAGCAAATATGACCATTGCTGCGTGAGGGTAGTTTTACTAGAAAATTAAGGCCAC
This sequence comes from Papilio phestus, assembly GCA_018231625.1. Taxonomy (NCBI): domain Eukaryota; kingdom Metazoa; phylum Arthropoda; class Insecta; order Lepidoptera; family Papilionidae; genus Papilio; species Papilio phestus. Next base: position 23,404 of record DVQH01000116.1, read on the forward strand.
CATTGAATGTGTTTCTAACTAATTATTACAAGTCTTGACATACGAGTGAAAGTCAATGGTAGATTGAGACATGGGATTCACTGGCCCACTTGTGGTTAGTGAATAGTTGTTTATAACGATTATATGGCCGCAAGTATGAAATAAGATCACCTGTCGAGTGAGTAGCACTAACAAGTCACTATTGCGGAGCAGGCTGGTTTAGCAAGTGAGATTGGAAAGCGCGCACTATGGCCTCTCTATCATTTACTGACACAGTTGGTGGTAAGGAATGTCATCGGGCAGAAAGCGCACTGGGTTCTCACGCGCGAGGCGGCCAAAATCGGCGCAACTTACCAGTAAAGTCGGTGTAGACGGTCTCTGATCCGAGATAGGCTCCCGATCCAAAGTCGACCAGCTTAATGGTAAATGTTCGCGAGTCGACCAAAATGTTCTCATCCTTGATGTCGCGGTGGAGAACACCAGCCTTATGGCAAGCGATTAAGGTGTCCACCACTTGGCGGAAGAAGAGACGGGCCAAGCGTTCGTCGAGAACAACGCGCTCGGTGATGAAATCAAACATATCCTTGGTGCATTCGGGTCTCTCCATGACGATAACAAAGGAAGTCGACTCTTCATACCAGTCAAGCATACGGATAACTCCCGGGATGTGGGATACCTTATGCAGCAGTACCACCTCGAGTGGCACCCGACGACCGTTGAAATCCTCCCAGGAGGTCACATTCTCCCGTTTGATATGTTTGATTGCAACCTTGGTAAACCGAAGCAAAATGTTTGTTATTTTTATAAGATTTTAAATATTTAAACATTGTGAAATATAAAAAATAATAACACTTACGGGAAGTCCGTCACGTATCCTCAATCCAGCATAGACGGTACCAAAGCCACCTCTGCCAAGAATGTTGTTGATAATGTACTTCTTCTCAAAGGCCTCGGCAGTAGTTCGAGCTATAAGATTCATAAAAAACATTTTGAATTATTATTTAAAATAATAATGAAAAATGTTATACATGTATATATATGTGTTTGCACACCTGTAACACTAGCAAAATAGGTAGTTGCCACAAGAAAAGCCATGTTCGAGAATCTAATTTTAAATTTATACTATATATATATAAATAAAAAACACTTGGCTATAACTACAAAATTGAAAAATAGGAGAATGCAAAACACGATGTGTATAGAATGATAGTGTAGAAGAAATAGTGTGGTGTCGATGGCTGTCCGGTGGAAAAGTGTGAGAACTGAGAGAACCAGAGATGAGTGTGTGGCGGTTTGGTTGGATGGGGGCGCGCGGCTTGGCACGAATGCAAGACAGCATGTGCTAGCCAGCGCGAACAAGTGCGACACATGGACGCGGCCAGTGAAGCGGCTGGGCAGGGGGCGCTTTCTCCACTCAACTGTGCTTTATGCGTAGCCGAGTGCCACAGCGGGGGAAAACACTCTGCCCGCTCCACACACTGACCACCTTCGCTTGCGACTCATTAGAACACAGTCGGTCACCAGTGCCAACCGGTTGGGCCCACAAGGCCACAGGAGTTAGGGACGAGCAACAACATGCCACAGTCCTGATGATTCCATAATGCATTAGTGTCGCCTCGAGGGCAGTGCAAAAGTCAAACCACTTTACATTCTTGAAAAAAAAGGAGGGAAAGTTGTAAATGTCAATAGGTTATAGAATGGAAGAGGTGGTGGCGGGAAGTCTTTGAAATTCTTGCCCGGCACAGACACACCCTCATAGTAGGGGGGAAATATTGCACCGAATCGGTACCACTGCAGCTGGTGTCAATCAAGCAGGCGCGAGACACAAAGGATTGGTTACATTGTAATGACAATGATGAGCTGGAGATCAGATGGCAAAATTGTTCCGCCACCATCGCATTAACACCCCACACTTGGTTCCGGAGATCTGACAGGCAAAGATTGCGACTAGCAAGAATGCGAGATATCTCCACTAAATATAGTCCGGTGAATCTCCTTTGATGCATCAGCAGCACGCGTCAAGAGTACAAAAATAAAAAGATCAAAGTTGAGAATCTCAAATTCTTATAAGTGCACAAGTGTTTTCCCTGTTGTCCTAACACCGACGTCTTACAGTAGCATTGAAAAACCAACAAAGAGGGGCGGAAGAGTTTGACTCAATGACAGCACAACTTGCAATTCGATCATGTGATTGTGTCTCGCAGTCAGTATATGAGTACAAGTTCACACATATACAAGCACGGTTGGCTTCAATGAAAAACGCTTCAAGCAGGGCGAAACTTACGAACAAGATCACGGACGCAAATATTAGTCTTTCAAACATGTTGATGAAAATGCGAATAAGGTGTCATTTTTTGTTTTTAATTAGATGGAAGTTATAACAAACTATCCGATTGAACCTTAGTCTGGGAAAATCAACATGTCATGGTGGTATTTGGTTGCTGCCTTCGCCCTCTTCTATTTGGACTTTGACACCGATCAAGGAACGCATGCACTCGATGATGCAAACAAGAGTGGGCTGATCAATGTCACCCACAACAACAAAAAATAGAGTAACTTTGTATTTTTGTTGCTATCTTCTACAACACCGCAGAAGTCAAGCTAAAATCAAATACCACCACTTCAGATGATGTGACCATATCAAACAAAACGAAATGATAAACACTGAGGTAGCTGGTGAGATCATTTCAACAAAAACAGACTCGGAAAATTTTTGTCACCGAAAGGATTGCCCTAAGAGATAAACTTGGTAGTTGAGACAGAAGAGACCCCACGAGCACATGTTGAGAGCGCGCTTGTGCGATACTCAAAATAGTAGCTGGGGTCAGGCTTTAGCTATATTGCTATATATCGTCACGGAATATTCGCGCATGACCTCGATTAACCCCAGAGTCCGCACCCGAAAGCTAGTGGTATAATCGGGAGGCACCACACACCAGTTCAGAGTACTGTTGAGGCGCGTGTCAGAGGTTGTGATCGTGAAAGTGAACTTAGTGGCACTTGTCTGCCCGCACACTTCACTGGTTACCCGAGAAACGAGAGGACCAACTGATTCATTACTATCAGCAAATGTTGTTTGTCGTAGTCTATCAAATACCATTGATAGTTATATGACGGCAAACGCCAGGCGTCTGGCGCCAATTGTCTGGCAAAGTGTGCGGGCTTGTGCCTCTGATTGCGCACATATATATATCCGACAATAGATAGGGTAATCTTAGTGTGGTATTTTATTTTCTTCTTCTGTTGCTCAGGGATCTAACACACGAGGGCACGTGCAGCCGTGCAGCAAAAGTCAGAACGAAAGACTAAGACTGATTTCGAAGATGCAGCGCTAGCGTATCATGGAGCAAACCGGGTTCTCACCAAGTCACTCAGCAGCGTGGGGAGTCACAGCTGAGTTCGAGATGCTCACATTGGTCTGGTAGACATTTAAAGGCGGGATGGCTGAACTGACGCACCGAGTGTTGCCGTCGGTCGCCGCTCCCAAGCAGCCAGACAAGCGAGCGATCAATATCCAGTGAGGGAGCGAGCGAATATTTAGCCGGGAGTTTATGAGCACACTTACACGGTGCAGTGGTGCATTCAGGGCGCATGCTCGCGTTCGTACATCTTTTTTTTTGTGACACGATGTTTTGTTTTGTTGATAAAAATCCACCACAAGCACCACTGAAAAAGTAATCTATCAAAAATTGTGCCTCATTCTTTTCCCCAAACATCTTTGGGTGCTACTTTTTACTTCTAAACCATTCTTGTTCGATTCTCAATTTCCAAACCTATCTTAAGACTGGAAAAGACCGAGCTGAGAATCTGTTTTAACACCAAATCTCTTCCTTACTTCATTCTCAGTCAATCTCCACCAAAAGTTTCCTTACACTCACTCCCAGTGTCTTTTTTCCCAAAGACCGGCTGCACCGTTTAAATTTTGCGTGCCCGTGTCTGGCCAATGCGGCGGGAGGATGTGCGCCGCCATGTTACCAGGCGCGCGCGCATCTCGCCGCCGCGGTGAAGGACCTCGCGCGAGACTCCCGCATGAGCTGGCGCGACAAACCTAAACCGATCCAAGCAACAAAAATAGTTCAGCCAGCCTGATCAATCAACCAACAAAAAAATATAACTAAACTTGTATAAAGCCCGGAATGCGGCCGTATGGGTTGAGTTCAAGTTCGGCGCCATCACGTGGTAGTTACTAGCAGTGGGTGAATTAGCAATGGAAATGGGGGACAAATTGTGCTAGTGGTGGACATCTCCAGGCACCCTCATAAGTTAGTTAGTGCTTATCTGTGGTGGTGGTGACCAGCAGTGTCAATGAAACGGTGCAGTGCAGTGATCAGATCATAAGAGTGAGTCAGGTTTTCAGGCCATACGTGGCACATTGGGTTATTTATGGCGACTAGTAGTAATAATAAAAATAAGTGCTCGTGCAAATGCCCAACTGCTCTATTCGTAAGATTTTTTTGAAAATTTTATCATAATTTAATTAGCATGAATTGATGTACTCCTAGTAGTATATAAGCGCACATTGAGCTAGAGTTCACCCTCCCGCCACCAATGCGCACCAGAGTGGTGCAACGCGCGCCCGTATAGCGCAGTGACCTTTGCGGAGGGTGTAGTGTACGGCGCGTTGCGCGTGGAGTTGTAGGGGGGGTATTAAAAAGAGGGTCGGTAGGTCGGGTGGTGGTGGAGTTGGGACAGGATTGCTCAGATGCTCGCGCGCGCTTTATTATTTATATATATCTATCTTCTATTATTATATTATATGATGATGATGAAGATGAACACTACATTGATTTCAATGGGATTTCAATGTGTTGCTTCGCCAGTTTGGTTGTTCTACGCCAATGGCTCACATGTGGGCAAACAGTGTGTATGTCTGATCCAAGGGGACTACCACTTACCACGTGTCGATCGAGAATTGACGTAGCCAGTGAAGGGGTGAACGGTGTTATTATTGACGATATGGATGTTAAAGGGCTCCGGTTCGGGCTCCATTGGTTTAGATGGTATTGTTAAGTGTTGTTGGTAATTCGAAATAATAGACGGGATGTGAAATGGAGGCTTATTGGACAGGGTACTGGTATTGCAACTTGTTTTCTCCTTCGAACACGAGTTCGGCGAAGAGGAGGAGGTAGAGGAGGCACTCAGCTGGTGATTGCGGTGAATCATGCTAACTCGACTCGCCAGGCTGATTGGCGACGGCGAGTGGTGACGATTCTGGTTGATCGGGTAGTGGAATTGTGAAAACAATGGCGATGTGCCCAATCGGTTGGAGGAAGTCGAAGAAGCGTTTGAATTGGTAGCACCCTCCAAATTGCCGCTATTGCTCTTGGATGAGCAGCCAGAAGCAGTATTATGACTGCACGATTTGTGACCCAGCATGCAAGAAAAGCTGTGATTTAGACTGGTAGTCGAGCTGGGCGCCAGAAAGCAGTCGTTCTTAGACTCAGGACTACTGCTGCTTGGGACATGAGAGGCGTTAACCATAGTGGAAGTGCTTGGCAAAGCCTCGGACTCCGGGGTTTTTGACGAGGAGCAGCTTCCGTTCATGGTCAAATCGGTCGGAGACTGCTTCGGTCGAAAGCGCTGCTGGCTGTAACGCTCGCAGCTCGGATGGTGTCGATTGGCCGGTAGGTTCCAGGCGGTCGGGCAATTGCAGGCGCACATTTGAGGTTTGTAGATATTATAATATATATATATATTTCGAGAAAGACGAAATGAGTCGAGAGGGTGAACGATTATGCGGAACAAATATCAAAGTTGAAGTTGTGTGGTGTTAGAGAATGTTGTAGTGTTGGATTTTGTGGTGGTAGGTGAGAATCAATTTCACTTAAAAGAGCCGCCAAGGCAAAGGCATAAAACAGCAGGCAATGTTTGTCGTGATCTGGTCTAGTGCATCAAAGTTAGCAATCATAGTAGTCGGTGAGGAGTCAAAGAACATAGATCGAACCACACTTGGTAGAAGTGAAAAGCAAGCATCCATGATAAGTAGGGATGCAATTGCAATGTGCAGTATTGTTGTGATTGGCTTGGATGATAGCTCTACACTGAGTGGTACGATTCTCAAACACTGATCTTATGTATAGCAGAGTTCAGGTGAAACTCAATAAGCTGGCGTGGTGTTGTTGTGCTGGCGACACAAACTAGTCAAAAGCGCGGGAGTGCGCGCGCAAATCACCAGTGGCGAGAGAGGAGCAATCAAAACAGTGCAATACGAGCGTGAGCGGCGTGAAGTAGCCACATGAACAGCCGGCGCACGAATGAAAACTCTGTTGTGAGGCGACTGGCATTTATAGACTTGCTTTTAATGTCTGTCTGGCGCGTATACATCGACGAGCGCAGCAAATGGGCGGCATCTCTTCCAACTGCTCAGGGCGTATATACGTGGCACAGCATCAATTCAATCAGCTTGCTTTTTGTTCAAACTCATCTGAACTCGAGTATGTATTGATTCAGTCGAGAATATATAAAATAATTTTTTTGAAACTACTTTTTTTTCAAACAAAATACTGTTGTAATTATAGTGAAGAGATTGATACCTGTCTTTGCCGTCTTACCGTACGTTGAAGTCTGTCACCACCTCTTTGCAGCGTGTGTCGAAGTCTACTGGCTGACTCTACTCACTGACGCGCTTCCTCCCTCCGTGCTCCACTACAGCGGCGAATCATTTTACGCCGAGGCAGTGGCACGAAACACGTCAACAATGCGGCAAATCAAACGAAAAAACGGCGCGCGCTTCAAATTCTTCACTCTCGTCTGTGCCACTACCACCGGCTAGATTGACGCACAGCCTCTATCACTGCTCTCTCTCTCTCTCTCTCTGACGTGCGCTCAGATCACAAGACTTTGTGAGTGCTCTGAGGGGGGGCGACCAGGGGAATAGACGCGACCAGGCCGACAGACGGGCCGAACTGGAATGCAACGAGCTTGAGGGATCACTCATCATTAGACATTGTTATCACGTAAAAAGCCGGCGTGGCTTACCTTTCTATTTGGTGTAGTGACAACACGCTTTGCTAGATATAGGTGACACTCAGAAAACGATCAAAAGCACTTTGCAGTGTAAAACGGTCTTTTCTTGAGATGTGTCCAGAATGTTAGCTTGCCATTTGTCTTATGGTAACCATTTATATTGGAGACTTTGTATTAGCATCGAGCCTTGTCACTGTAAGCCATGTTGCAGACTTGGCGAAGCGAGAGTGGAGAGTAGAATGTTGACCAACGCCTCTTTAAAGTTGATAACGTTGCCATAATGGCAGACACAGCACACTCGGGGAGGTATTACACCACATGGTTGTGCGCGCGCGTATTTACAAACAGTGCTGTGGAGGCGCAGTTGGCGCACGCGGGAATGTGGTGTTGAGCTAGTTGATTTGGTGCATCCCCTCAGTTCGCTCGCTTTCGCTCCCACTTCGGTCAGTAGCTCGGTGCGTTTGCCGGTTTGACATTTGAGATCTACGAGGAGGGAGGCGATCCGCCAAGGGTGTCCACCACTCCAGTCGGCTCACTGGCGCCAAACTTGTGGGCGTTTGGGACATCAGCACCACCTACACACAGAATTGAATCGAAATTCGACCATTCCACCAAGTAGGCGTACCTGGCAAAGTCAATTCTGAAAAAGAAATTAAAGTTTAAATATCATTAATATATCATTTCAGTGTAAGCATAGGAATGTGAGAAGTTGGGTAACAGAGAATCTTGCAAAACGGAAACGAATAATGCATATTGTACCAATTATATCTAACGCTTGTATTGTTTTTCAAATAATAAGTAAGTCTCTCAAGATGCGGCCTGGAATATTCATTATCAAATTCACTTTTATTACATAGAGAAATAAAGAAGAGAGAATGGATTAACAAGGGTGAAGAGTGAAGCGGTTGGAAAGAGCAAGTGAAGACACTTGTGCTCGTTTCCGTTGCAGTACGCAATGACGCAATCAGCCATTGGCGAGCATCACGTGCTTGTGCTCACTGTAGCTAGTGCTCCTCGCTCGCACCGTTCCAACTGGAGAGGACAGGTTGGCAAGCTGGTGGGAACCTCTCCAGTGCGTCCGAGCGGAAGTAGCCCAACGCAACCTGGTGGGAGGGTGGACTCAAATGAACAGGGGTGGATTATGACGGTACGTTGGGATAACAATTGATCAGAGCGTTTGCTTTTATGTGAGCAAATGCAGCAATTCAACTAGTCTAACACAGACATTTGAAGCTAGAGTTACTCATTGTTATGCGCGTCAAAACATTGACGAGGGAAAACATCTGCGCGCCAAAACCAACTAGCATAGAGAGTGTGACACATGTGGGGAGCAGGGTGGGTAGCCATGTGTTTTGGCGCGAAGCAACACCGGTCAGGTCGGGGTCACGGCGAGAGTGACCTCGAGAATGCGTGTTGCTACGTCTCGCATACATCCGTCGCACAGTGTGCGGGCATGCAGTGAGTAGCCCAACACTTGTGATCTCCAACGGGTGCTATCATCATCATCATAAAGTTTAAAATCCAAAATGGGGGCTGTCCGAAAAGTCTTTCTATTTAAATCCAGAATTTGAAAATTTGTTTTTATTACACCAATCAATAGGTAACATGATTCTAAGTTAATTTTCAAAAAAATTAGCTTCCAAAGTAATGTTTACTAAACTAGACTCAATTTGAACAATTTCGCACATGTGCGAGGTTGTTCAAAAGTATTATTATGAGAGAACCTTAAATTGCGAGCAGAAGTGAATCAGGCCTAATAGCAATTCAAGTGATCCACGGCAGAAGTGTTGGGTTAGTCAATCACGCAGCTGTTCACCTGCATCACTCTACCTACTACCTAGAGACTGGCGAGGTCTGGCAATTGTTGAGCCGAGTTGCTCCATCTGTCCGATCGGCGACTAGCGTGCAAGGGACACACCTGAGTGGGACAAAAGCCTATGGTGGCCCAGTTCGGACACCCTGCCCGGAGGGAGGATGACACAGCAGCATTGAACCCAACAAGTAGGCAGTGGCAATCATTTCCCGTCAAGATAGAGCCAAAAATCATTATAGACATTGTAACCCAAGACACAAAGTGATCTGGAAGCATCAGATGAGCTTCACGTGAGTGTGAGTTAAAGATCCATTGTATTAAATTGCGTGTTCAGACAAGTCATTATAATTATTATTTGCAAAAAAGCAGATTTACTACACTTTATTTCTTACACAATTGTAATTATAAATATTGATAAAAATATTTATTTTAATAAAATAGCAACTTTTCTTGCTAAATAAAACGAAACAAAATAACTTCCCTCTCGGACCCTGATCAGTGGAGCAGTGGTGGTACAGTCCACTGCACAGCGCACATACCTAAGCTATCTCGGCAGTACCTTCCCTCGTGTCCAATTCGATTTGGAATCCGAGTGAGGTCAAAGGTGAGCAGCGATAGTGACGCGCCATCCCTGGATTTGCTGGTGGTTGCTTAACGAGAGTCACTGTCCGGACAGTGGAGCGCTCGCGTCCGCATCTCCTCACATGATGATCGAACCGCCACCGAGTCAATCGATGATCGATGGCGATCATCATTATCTTCTCTCTGCCACTGCCGCTTTGGCACTACCACGTCCACCTTCCACCATCACCGCGGTTGTAGCCACAAAGTCATAAATAAAGCCATGCTAGATCACTGCATTTACCGCTCATGTGTGCGCTTAGTGTGCTTGGTGTTGCGCTTGCAACAGAGCATTTTCCTTGATCTCACCCGGTACGTTCAATCCAATGAATGAAGTGAATGAATTTTACCACTTAATCCTTCTGATAGATACAATTGGCTTTTTTTCAGTAACCAATCAGAACTAATCATGCGACAATATTTTATTATTTATTATAAATATATAATATTTATTCTATTTCTTACCAGAAAAAGTAACTAGAATAATCTTAAACAAAGTATTTCGACTATCTGAAATTGTAACAAACCAATTTTAAACTTTAACTTAATGTAGAGTACATAGTAAAGTTTAATATGCTAAGATTTGACAATAAACAGATGTCCAATCAGTTTTTCAAATCAAATTAAAGTTAGTGTCGGACCTCCTCTGTTCTCTCTCTCTCTCTCTCTCTCTCTCTATTTGGCTAGCTTAGGTAACAAATATTCAATTTGAAATCAACCAATGCAAACTCGAACCAATCCGGTTTTGGCAAGACGATCGCCGCATCTACGGTGCATCATCATCTCATCTACCTCACACACACAGACACACACACTTGCCATGGTTGCATTTTGACAGAGGTTTAAAGTCCAATGACAGGTAGCGAGTGATCTGAGTGGCCGCGTGCCCGGCCAATGAGTACTAGGTAGTAGTACTCGGTGTCGCGCATCTCAACCTGGCTACCGCTCGCGCACTGTCCGAGTGAAGTGAAGTGAAGTGGAGGAGATGGCTCTCCTGCCTGGTGGGTTACCTGATCGACTGTCGATTTAATGAATGGTTCATGCGATGAAATCGATTGAAGCGCGATCTGCCGACCGCTCACACTTGATCTCAAACATTGATCAATACAACATTTTTACGTATTTTTATGGTATTGTTTTTTGAAGTTTTTGCATACCTGAATTAGCCACTGGATTTTTAATTCAATTTAATGCATGTTTGGCACAGCATGTTTAGATCATGTTCTAATCGAAAAAGCATATTTGATATTTGTATAGTCTGAATAATGAAATTCAAACTTTAACTTCCCAAAGATCTTGGAAAAACAAAATAAAGATTCAAGTGTAAAAACTATTAATTTTACCATGTTTTGTATGCTTACCGTTAAAGTTTTTAATTGTTTAGAATGTTTTTATTTTTTAGAACTCTGTAATTCAATATATAAATATGAATTATATTAGACAAGAAACAGTCAATTTAAAAAATATTTGTGTTGAGATCTAGATGAAGAATATTTTGGAAGAATCAAGTCAACAATGTTCTCTGTGGTATCTTCTCGGCTACTTCATCTTGGTACTCTACATCATTGCGCACGCGTATTTCTTATCAACAACAATGGGTGACAAAAGGCGCTGCCGGTTGTGGCGAGCGGAGAAGGAAGAGGAGGTTTGGAGGAGGAGAGGAGAGAGAGAGAGAGAGAGAGAGAGAGAGAGAAAGGGGGGTAGCGGCTAGACTCTCAACTGATAAACTCTAAAGGCTAAGTTGACCGCCCGTCGGACGCCGGGCGATTTACGCCGCCCGCTGGAACTGCCCGCCAAGCCCTCATTTTGGCAGTATTGCTGCAATTAAGACAGAGATATTTGTATTGCTGCAGTGGAACCAAGAGGGAGTGGGTCCGCGCCGTTCGAGGTTGCTTAGCAATCGAAGCGTAGAGTGGCAAGGGCGACCAGTGGTCGATTCTGCCGCAGCGGTGCGCTACCAGAATGGCAAGGAATTGGCGGGTGGTTGGTGGAAGAGGGGGTAGTGGCGGCCTGGCCGTCATCCCGCCGGTGAGCCCAGACGTGCACACGCGACGCGCCAGACACTGGGCGCCACGAGAATTGGGGGAAAGAGGTCAAGAGACGGCCGACGCTCCCGGCACCGCGGTGCCCACAGGAGGGAGGAGTGCCACGCGCCCTTCTCCCTGCCCGCGCCCTGCCACCAGCGGGCAGAATTTAAAGAATTCGCCGAGTGCGGGAAAATACCCGAGCGTACTGCAAATCATCAAGACCCAAGAATTTGACGCAGCGGGATTTCCCTGACTAGGCTCGACCAAGTCACCAACCAGTAACTGGTGCAATGCACTGCAATTCGACCAAATTCCCAAAAACGGTTACATACGAGGGACAATCCTTGGTTCGGAACAAATGTTACTTTATGCAATAGCACTTGGTATTTCTTGGTTAGTTGCAATCACTCTAGTTTACCAAAGCAAATCACTAGCGTCAAAAATACGATACGATCAATTGAATCATTTGAAGGTTTGGTGCAAACAATTGAACACCTGTGTTAAAGCAGTGGTAGTGACCTACTCGGATTAGCCTCCCCTGGGGTCACCTGGTCGTTGATGCAGTTAGACTGGTAGACCAAACGCCAAGTGACCTGGCAAGTCAAAGTGGCGCCCAGTGCGGGAGCACTAGTGATCGATCATCTTGCTGCGAGCTCGGCGCATCAATCAGTGGCACATGGAGTGAGTTCCATTCATGATGATCCCCGGCGCGCGCAGTCCATTGTCTTTCGTCTCAATTCTCTCTCGCTACGCGTTGCCGGCATGCCGCATCCATTTCACAACCGGACAGTGATGAATGGCCGGTCGCGGTGGCTGCCTGGCTCGTCAGTTCGGGTCGATATCTTGTCAAGCCAGTGACATCAAAGGTGATAATTTGCCTTAATTCCATTGTTTGCAGAGTGCACTGCTTGCAATTGTGTGCTGTTTGCAGTGAGAACAGTGCGAACAAGGCGCCATCGAGGGAGGTCCGACGCGAACCACTCCACTCGGCCGCCTTGAATCTTTGCTAGTGGCACTGCTTCACACCATTGCAATCACTGGTCAGTAGAACAAGCTACCATGTTTTGCTCAACCAGCCAGACAGATTCTACTGATTCACCACACCGATTGCGCTTCAACGCGTCAAACAACAGACAGGCTCGATTTAATCGCTTTCATTAAAATTCTGGACCATCACATTGAGTTTAAAAAAGAATTTCAAGTATAAGCCATTAACTATTTCAGCTTAGTGTATAGTAAAAGAGCGCCAATTCTGAACAGCTAGCGCCCTCTGTGCAGAATTGGCGCCAGCTGAGGGTGGCTTGCGAGAGGTCATAACCCTGTGCGCCAAGCAGAATCGGTTGCAAGCCTACTCTCTCTCTCCCTGTGTGTGTGTGTGTGTTTGCAATCCTACTGCTGTGCTGCTTGCAACCGATTCTGCGCTTGCGCACGCTTGAACAAGCCAGTGTACTGCAGTGCGGGGAGGGCGTTGCAGCTGTCATTGCTATTGCTGAGACCGGCTAAAGTTGGTTGACTGGCTGGCAGTTTTTTTGGCGCGAAGGCCGATGGCAGTGGAGGAGAGTTTCAGCAACCGCAGAGCTGTGTTGTTGGGAGTCAGAGTGGGCAATCCACTCGCGCAGAGCGAGCGAGGGGGTAGCCTGCCACAGGCTAACGCACTTTGGATCTCTGGTCTTGTCGCCTTCTCGCGGCCTTCGCGAGAGCTGTTTGCCGAGGGAGGATGTCTGGTGATAGTGAACTCGAATTCGACTAACTCTGAGTCATGCTTATCACACTTTGTCTGGCAATGAGAGTAGAAATATTGACTGGGACCACAAAATGTGGGCATTTTACAATAGAACAAGGAAACTCTTAGTTGGTTATTCAACCAGTTAACTTCATTTGACCAGTAGACTCAATTATATTTAATTTTAAACATGCTTTTACGACGCGTATCTCGCTAGTGTTGAGCTATCCCTTGTCCTCTTCTAGCGTCGGAGACACTAACACAAACAATGGATCATTATTACCGCCAGCTTGTACTGGCAGTGAATTCCGAGAACCTGCTTGATGCCACCAACCGAGTGAATTGAGCACCCTAGTTGCCCAATCCTAACCTAAGCTCCATCACCAACTGTCATAATCAATTATATATTAGTGATTAGATCAAGAAAAGTTGCAATCCTATTGCTTAGCAACTTTATTCAATCAACTTATAAGGTGTATCAGAAGAGAAGATGAATGTGTATTGTTTTGGTTAAAACATTACTTAAATTTTATCAGTGTCAAAATGATGAAATATCTTCAATTCGAGTACTTCCATTACACACCTGTTTCAATCAAGAATCAAGAAGACGACACCCATTTGAGAAGAATAGACTAGGCAAGTAAGACAAACAAGTGGTTATCGCCACGACGAATCTCAATTCATGCATTTCATTGTGACACACCAGTGTGGGCAAGTAGTCAGATTGTTGAGCAATATTTGCTCTGGGCGGTTTGGTGGTGTGAGTTCGACCGGGTGCCATCTCGGAGATGACCCTCCACCAATTTACCCGTGTGTGACCCAACGCCTCCACCCCTCCTCGGCTGTGCCGGTTGCATAACAAATATTTGGTCTAATCGAATCAGTGATGGAGTAAGCGCTCGCCACCCCCTCAGCAGCATTGTCGCCATCTGTGCTATGTTGATTCCGGCTGGTAGTTGGCTACAGCAGCGTGTTGGCAGTGGTTACTCACCACTCCAGTGCTAATGACCATCGTCATCACTGGCACCCAAACGAGATGATGGTGGTGCCCACGGTAAACACTCAACTAAACGGGTCAGGTGATGGGTCAGACTGGTGAGAAAGCAGACAACTGGCGTGGTCAGCTAATGAATCAAGCACGTGCTCACAATTAGCCCCCTTTCACAAAGCAACCCCCCTTCTCTCTCTCCTCTTCCTTCATCTTACCCATTACAGTAGCGATCGACCGAGAAGTCGAGATAAGACAAATTAAGAAGTCGATTATTAAACCAAATCGCTTGAAGTTGAGCAAGAAATCGATCACATTAGGAAGCCAAAATTGCCAATTACCACATTATAATTGTGCCGAGATGTCGATTGGTGTTGAACTGAATTACAGAACTTTTTTGATTAATTGAATCAATCTGTGCTATATTCTTTATTTTTATTTAAATAAATTGACATTTATTAAATTGACAATTAATAAAGCAACATAAACGGTAAAATTTAACTAAATAAATATTATAATCAAACTAAATAGTCAAAACTATCGACTAGTTTGAACAAGGCTGTTTGCTTTGACTTGATTCAAAACATATTCTATAACTATGGTGTATTGTTTTTGTACTAACTACCTTAGTTTAAAGTGAGCCCGCGCGCGTGAGACTAATGGCAAGAATTTGCATTTAAAATGAACTAAATGAATTGGAACCAGAGTTGACTTGAACCAGGTTAAAGTGGCTCGGCAAGTGGCCAGCGCAACCAATGGTGGCGCTCTCGAATCACAGGTTAAAGTGGCATTGGCAAGTTGGTGAACCAAGCTGGCGCCTAATGACTTTGGAAGCGCGAGCTCGCGCGTCAGCCACCCAGCCTTCATTAAGTGCCGCCGGCGCTCGGCATCGACTCGACATCGGACGCTAACGAGCCGCGCGTTTGTCATCGTTTGTGCCCGGCCGTCTTAATTAGTGCCACTCCAAGTGACACCCTAGTGGCGATGCCACCAACCAAATAAAATAAATCGGTCCTTTTTAATTTTTTTAATTGACCTGAAAAAGAAGACGATTTAATTATTGTAAGTGACTGTCAACAATTAACTCTCTCTCTCTCTCTCTCTCTCTCTCTCTCTCCCTTTACTTTGGCACTACACTCCATGGTGATAATTTCACTTGTAAGGAATATTGCTGTCTCTCGGTTGCCCAACAATAGGACAATGTGTGTTTACACAGGATTTTTAAGGTTAGTTTTTTCTGCAATGCCTAGATTAAGCATGTTTTAAAAACAAAAAAAACTACTTATTGGAATGCTGCAACAACAATGCTAGCTAGAAAAATTAGAAAACTTCAATTATTAATTTGGTTTGTTAACCTTTAATAGATGTTGGACACATTTGCGACGATGAAGACCATTAGTGTTGGGCCACCTCTGTTGGTCTATCGATAGAAGTCACCGGTGTGAAGAAGAGTGAGAAGACGGGAGGGTGAGAGCATCGCATCATCCTCGGCAAGGTTGCAGTGCAACTTTCTTCAGAGGTCAGCGAACCAGTGTTGAGGGGGGAGTAGGGTAGCGAAACCAGTGGCGCCAACGCGCGCGCTCCACTCAAGCGAACCAAGACATTCTCCGCGTGCCAGCAGTGTGGAGTCGCAGTGACTTCCACCAAGGGCAACCGTGGTGGTACCGTCACAGCACCGCTTGTGTTTTATGGTGCGATTGTGCAAGTTTACTGATGGTGGCAATGCCTACCACTTACTTCATTGCCAGTTTCAAATCTAAACCTATATTCTTTGAATATTCTCTTCAAGATCCATTGGGTTTTGATACAAACCGTGTTTATATTAGAGCAAATTCATAAATCAATAATTAACAACTTTTCCTGTTTTAATTACTTTATTAATATGTACCGTTAATATTAGCTATTGTTTGAATTTGGAAATAATACTAAATGCTTGTTTATTACTTTTATATATAGAATGTAATGTAGTAACAAAGAATAATTCTATTGAAAGAATATGAACTATCAATCCAAATTAGCTTGAATCACGAGTTCAAGAGGTTAAGCCCACTTTGAAGGAGGATAGCAGAGGTTGCTACGGCGAACGCAGTTATACACACCGTTATAGACACTAATTAAGTTGAGTGAGTCGACCTACCACCCAACACTCCACACAGTTGAGTTGCATGACCGACCTTGACTCTGCAGAATATTCTCCCGTGTTGGGTCATTCAGTGAGTACGAAGATTGCCAAAGTAAGCTAAGAGGAAAGTGAAAGTGATTTAGGAGGCCCACCGGGTCGGCTGGTCATTGACTAGATTGGCCGCTGCTCGTCGATCACGCAACGAGGGGCTCGCGGGTCATCGTTCAGAGTGCGAGGGCCAGACGAGGGGTGAAAGTTCAGACAGTGCTTGCAGTAGTGCCGTGAGGACATGAACCCGAAGGAGCAAACCGGCTGAGTGAGAAGCACGAATGGTAGCCAAGTTGGAAAACGGTGTGGCTTATTTAAGTTGAGTTCAGTAGAGCACAACAGATTAGCCACACCACTTTTCCAATTGGTTACGATGTTTGATGGAGAGTGTGAGTGGCGCGCGCGTTGAACCGGTCAGCGCGTGTTGACGTCGTCGCCGACAGGACAGGGGCGGAGGGGTAGAGAGATGGTAGAGAGGTGGTAGAGTGGTCGTCACCGGCAACCGTGGCGGCTCTGGTTGGCGCGCCACCGTGCTAGCGCATTCTATTGCCGTGGCCTTGAACGCGCCCATTGAACTCGATGCCCAGGGAATATTCTCGGGCGCGCGCTTTTGCTCTTCGAGGTACCCGGTCGTATCGCCCACAGGCACAAGATTTATAGCCGTGCTAGTGGGTGACATTGCGAGGGTGACACGTGCGTGCACCGTTCCACTGGACGCCGCGCAAGTGTTTCTCCTCTCAGGGCCACTCATCTAACTCATTCGGAGGGTGGATGAGCCATGTCCTCAGCCAACCAACGACAACAAAACAAACGACCTTGATACGTGCCTTGAGCTGGCACCTAAGTTCTACTCAAACCATCTTCCGCTCACCAACTGTTAGCAATAGATGAACCGATCGAGGTAAAGCAAGGTAGAAGGGTTAATTGAATTGCTGCGGAGTGGAGAGTGGGGTGAAGAGGGCAACGTCCGTCTGCCCTTCCTAGAGGTGGTCGGTGTCTGCGGCAGTGTCTGCGGTATGAGCACACAAGCAGCAGTGTAGAGCGCGCGCAATGTCCTTGAGTGGAGCAGACGCAGACGGACACTCTCACTAGCGCAAACTCTTCTTCCTCTGAACTGGCTCGCCATCCGTTTCAGCAAGACAAACAATAATGAGGAGCCTTGGCCGAAGACAGCACCTCGTTCAAGTAGTCACGTTGCGGTGGTGTAATCCAATTGACGCAAACAATGAACTAGACGAGAGAGTTTGCTTGTGCGTTTCGAATCACTGTCTGGTTCTTGGAATTCAAACGTTACTATTTGATTCACCAGACTTTAAAAGTGTGCCTATTCATGTCGCACAAAACGTTACTTTATGGATTCATTTCTTCAAAGATACGAGTCATGGGTTAGTGTGATCCAACTGCAATTTGCTTCCTGGAAGGCAGTAATTCATCTGTCTGAGTAATTCATCACAAAAGGACTCAAAGGAGAGACAGTACCAGGTATTAGATAGCTCGTGACTTGTGAGAACTAGTGAATGCGACACGCAGATCTGTCTGCACGCTCTTAAAATCGATCCTTGGATCGACTTGTCATGAATAGAACTTTTAAAGAGCACTCCAAATAATTTTCATATCTCTCGCAAGTCTCCTGTGTCTTGTCCTCAAGACAACTTGGCGAGGTGGCGAGATTAGGTGTGCAAATCGAACGCATTGGCGCGTGCCCGGTCGAATGGAAAGACAAAATCATCTATGGTGGAGATGTGGCAGAAGGCAGCACGGAGACGACCGGCGCGAACTCGACGAGAGCAGAAAAGCCAAAAACAACAAAAGCCAGGGCAACATTGAAGCCATTGATTGCTATCGAAGCAGAACGACGAAGAAGCTGGTAAATTGTGGCTGGCGAGTTAGCAAGCGACGACGGGGACGATCATCATCTCGGGATGGAATCGAAATCGCGCTTACATTGATGACGCCATTGTGATTCGGTATTGTCTTGTGCGCGCACCTGTGTGCACGCCACTCCATTAGTTGACCTGTAGTCTCTCTCTCTCTCTCTCTCTCTCTTTCTCTCTCTCCCTCTCTCTCAGTCGGGTGGCAAGGGGTCGCTCGTGCAATGACACACTTGCCAAGAGAACAACTCACCACAACCAGACACGCTCTTTGCCCTCTCCACTCGTCACCAGGCAAGGATTACCAATCGAACCAATTCTGACATGGCTAGACGCTTCTGAGTAGATGCCTCTGTTGATATGCTCACCGACAAGACATGAGGGGGGATTTAAACGAACAGGGCAAACGTGAGAGATGTAAAACACAATCGAGTTCCTCTCTCTCTCTCTCTTTCTCTTTCATCTGTTCATTTAAATCCCGCTCATGAGGGGGGGCAAGAGGGCGAAAACACGCCGCGCGCGGTCATGTGGTTCACGTTTAGCTGCGCGCCAATGAACCGATGGTGATCGGGTGTTGCAATCAAACAGTCTACATTCTAAACTTAAATTCGCTATAAAGGCATTACAGATATGCTGGTAAAATTGAATTGATGCTATACTTTACTGTAATAGCAGTAAAACTTATGATGACCCCAATGACAACAAAGCTGTCCTAAGTAGTACACTACGCACCAGAAATCGGCTCGATTCTCAGGAAGCATACGGGAGTCTTCCCGAGAACTCATGTCGCAACGCAGGGGTCAATCGAAGTGGATTCTTCCATTTTTATATTTCTACTATTGTTTTGCAATTTATCCTTTCAAGATAAAACCACTAGTGCAATGTATGGTGCAATAAAAATTATACTTATCAGTGGAAGAATGGTTGAAATTATTGTTAGACAATAAAATATGATAGGACACGTCGAAATCAAAGTTGACCAGGAGAGCGTTCACTCTAGTTAGAGCGCCACACACGGTCAGTGTTGGCTCGTCAGTCAATCGGCACCATCTCGGTGGAGCCATCTCGCCATCCGTCAATCGCGTTGTCCTAATCCCTCCACCTCCTCGCGCGCCTGAAGAATCCAAAGCTCTTTAATTTAAATTCCCTCCTGGCTGGCACGGTATGCATGCATGCACGTCATTGTTCCAAATCGTTTGTCTTGAGCGTGTGGGTGTTGTATCTATCCCAGTAACTGCTGGTTGGAGTGACGGTGCGTGGCAAGAGTAGTCAGCACCAATCACCTTCGGCCGCATCTTCACTCACTCCCTACTTGACCTCTCCTATCTGTCAATCATCGCCCGGTCTCTCACTCGTAGGCGCACGCCGGTGCCGCTTATGTGTTGCATATAAACCTAACATAGGTATTTCGTTGCATTCTCGTTTATGAAGTTTTTTTCGCAACTTTGACTACCTCTGCTTAACTTTGGTCGATCGACAGGCATCGTGCGAGCGCGGATCTCTACCCATCGCGTGTTCAATGACCACCATGGCAGACAGACTGGCGCGAGCCACGTCACGGTCATCGGATTGGACTGTCCGACTTCTGCTGCAGGTAAGCATGCCGATTGCATCATTGGCACCGCTCGATGCTTCCCTTGAGATAGTGCTAAAAGGCAGCCAAGGAACTAATGACTTTGAATCGATAGTCAAAATTCCACGACTATAAGTCAAATTCGAACTCAGTTTGAATCAAAAGTCAAACACAAACATTTCCTTGAATTTAATTTAGCTGATGCTACCTGTAAGATAATACTCCCCCAACGAACAGGTACAACATAGTGAATGCTACCACTATCATCGTCGAGGTGTCATCCATCGGCTGTGGCACGGCTTGGTTTGCCTTGCTTCGCTTGGGTGGTTGGAAAGAAGTCCGTTTTGTGATTTTGTCTTCTTCTCCCAACATTAGACCGGTCCAAGGATGGCGGTGTTGAGGGGGAACTGTTGACGAGTGGCACCAACAGACATGGTCAGTAGAAGACCTAGACCGTGCAACCCCCCGTTTTTGGGCGATAGTTTTCGCCTAGCAAGTGGAGGTTTGTGTTCATCATTTGCATTGGTGACAGCTTGACGCCACAGCTCTTGACGTACCACGCAAAGTAGGAAGATGTAGCCCATGTCAACACGGTCTTTCTCTTCCGTAACGAAAGAGAGGGTCTTTTTGGGGTTGTCGGGATCAAGGTTGATGAATTGACACTAACTCCACTTGAATGAATATCTAAAAGTTTATAAGAAATAAAAATCGGATAATCTGGAAAAGTTTATTTAAAAGTATTGCCAACAAAATAATCGGTTATATATTGATTATAAATTTTAAAAAAATAACTATGAAGATTATGAAGAAGGTAGTGAAAACAATTGCCACCGAGTCTTGCGCAAATCATCAGTGCTCATCAAGATAGTGCGACCACTAATGGAAGTGATCGGGGCAAAACCGGAGTGTAGTTCGTTTCTGATCCTTTCATGAGAGATTCAACCTATCTTCACGGCATGTTGTTGAATCTTTTGAAAATACTTCTCCACCTCCCTTCAAGGCTTATCGTGTTCTAGATCCAACCACTGAGAAAGGGGCGATGCAACCAAAGTCACATTTCATGACTACTTCGCCACTAACAAAATTGAATCTCAAACCGACATCAGTTCTGTGGTCAACTCTTGGTCTGAATTAGTCACACCGATACCTTGGTACAACGGCTAAGCTGGTCCAAATCACTGGACTCTCTTACCGGGCTAGATAAGGTACTGAATCAACAACAAAATCAAGATTCTTTGTCTCTTT
>DVQH01000117.1:0-44301 GCA_018231625.1 Papilio phestus
AAAAGATAAGCCTTATATCGCTAATTGAATGAGCGGGACACATACGACCCGATAGCGCCTTTGGGATCGAAAGGGTTAAGAAATATCATCATATGTTTATATTCGCAATATATTTAGGAGTAACTTTCACAAACTATTTTATGTTATTTATGAATTTTAAAAACAAGTACTTACAATTTGGCAAATAAAAACTAACAATGGCCCGTTGTTTTAGATATGATAACGCTTGTCTTGCAATTTGAAGTAAAGAAGTCATTGTGTTTTTATTGAACCACTTTTCGGAAAACAGTGAAACACACCTAAACTCGCCGAAAACATGTGATGGTTAATGTTTCTAGGAAAGTGTTCGCTAGTAAACTTCTGGAAATACTTCCAGATATAGCTACAATCTACTCGATTAAGATCTATACTATTTGATAATGAAACTAGGATTATTTTACAACTATATAAACCACAAAAAAGCTTTCGACAAGTAAACAAATTTATTTTCCGAAAAATCAATTTCAAAATTAAGATTTTATTATTTTGAGATACAATATATGAGATAAAAATTGATTTACAATTGTAATGCATATTTTGCAATTACATTTTTATTTAAAATAAATCAAACAGCTCTAACCTGCCCTAAACATATGTAAAAAAATTCAATATTACCTAGCAGCTTTTATAACTTTTATAATATGCTCTAGATGAATAATTTGTTTATTATCATTTTGGTTATCTCCTTAGCACCACATGACATTTTCAAAGCAATAAATCTATCCCTCATTATTTCTTATGATAATAAATATTTTAAAGAAATATATCGATTTGTGCTATGTTTTGAGTAGCATCCTAGTCTACGGGGCCTACCACTAGGGGCGTTGGTGGCGCGCGAGTAGGTGGTGTTGTCCGGACTATTATTATTATTATAGTTACAGACAACACTCAAGAAACCGCCAAAAATGTTTTCTACCTACAAAGTGGTCTTTTTTTGAGATGTGGCTAGAGGTAACGCGTGCTCCTGCTCTATATGGCGATTTATAATGGAGGTCTTTTCTTGAGCAGGCCGATTGTTGAGTGTTGCCTGTATAATAGAGCTCTCGACCTAACCTAAACGCAGAAAAGCGTAGCTTTTATACCAAAACAACTGTATATTTTTGGTTTTAAATGCAGTTTGCAATTTCTACACGATTTCTATTGTGGTGTCATAAAAGATCTATTAGAAATCATCACGTTAACTAGCTCACTTATAATCGAAATGGTGTCTTCTAACCCTCCACTAATTTCCAGTTTGATGGTTGACTAATGTAGGCAGCAATCGAAACTGCTAATACGATCAAAGTCCATAAACAAAATGAATTAGACAACATTTCTTGTGAGAAAGTTTGGTACCAAGAACTAATTGCACCAGTTGACTTCTAATTGTCATGACCAGGTGAGCGGTGAGTAGAGAAATGGCAGACTAAACAAGATGAGCTTTGAATCGGGAGAAAGGTGAGGCGAGGCTAAAGGTGTGGAGTTAGTGACAGCGAGAGCAAGCTTGGGCTGGCCAAGCAAAAGTGGCGAGCCCTACTGTAGCGCCTCTATTATTGTTGTCCGTATCAAAAGTGATGCCCCATGTGTGGGACTAAATGGACTTTGGCTATAAAGGCGGAGTTGAATCATCCGTGAGAGTAGCAGAAGTACTAGTATGATTGAAAAGTAAGCCCCACCTATATCGCTCAAAGTCTTCCGTCTAAGTAGAATGCACAACAAAAATGAATTACCTCGGAAAAGTGTAGTGCTGTGGGGCGATAGGAGGATAGGACGGGCGCACCACTCGACACCACTCGGTGCGGCGCGGCTCGGCTCGGCTCGGCTCGACTCGACTCGACTCGGCACGACTCGACGCGGCACGAGGAGAGCACCAGCGGGCAGCAAGCAGAGCGCGCCAGTTGTCCCGCCGCGCTCTACCTCGTAGCACTACCGATTCAACAGTTCGCTACCACCAATTCTTTGCTTGACCCTAACGGATTTTGCCCTTACAAGGCTCATAGTGATGTTTTTCTAGTGATCTCAAGAAAAGACAGCAAAATGTCAAGAAATAATCAATATCGTCTATTTTGCAAGTTGCTGTTATTTTGGTTCTTGCTTTATAACACATTGTCCTACGTAACTTGTTATTACCAGAAACGTAAGTTCACTTGTTGATTCCGAGCTATAGTTAGTTTTGGAGCAGTGTTCGCTGTGTATTTGGTCTAAAACAGTTCCTAGCAACTGTCACGATAAAAGCGCTATCAGCTTCAGGGAAAAACACAAGATGGTGTCCTCGAGTGTTGGTAAAGTGTCTTCATTTCTCCTTCCTCAGGCATTAAGTGGAGCTACGTGAGCCTCAAGCACATTTATCAATGCGCTTATTTATTGCCAAAAGAGATTATTCTTATGCTCGTGATATTGCTTGTAGAGCCAGGAGAACATCGTAATGTACTGCTATACTGCAGCAATGACTTAAGATCACAGGTTGAGCTCAACTTACTTTTTGAGTTTGTGTTATCAGATTTACTCTGCTTGCTGCCAGTTGTGATTAGAAATCTATTTGTTTTATCCGTTTAGTGACAAGGGGTCAGATAAGCTTATTTGCTAGCTTGCATGCAACACCAAGGTGGGCAGCAAGGGGTCACGCATTAAGATGTGGTTTGCTTGTTTGCATGAATCATCAAGCGAACTTGATTGCACTAGACAACTCACCTGCATTGATGTTTCCTAGGAAGTAAGCAGGTCAAGAAAGGCAATCGAGCTTTTTCTTTGCACCCACTGTTGTCTTTCCGAGAATCGGACCAGTAAAACTTGTAATAATTTAGAGTAATCTTTTGGTATCAGTAATCGAATGGAGCCGATGTCATGCCCCGATGTCACTCACTTGACGCTGCTTTGCTTTGCCTTGAGATGTGGCAATCTAGAGTGTTGGTGCCATTGCTTAAGCCAATGTTTGTTGTGTGCTAAGATTGTCGTTGCAAAAGTTGGCGATAAAATGAACTTTGTTCTAGCTTTTGCATAAGACGACTTCACTTGGCTTCATTAGTCTATAGTGCTAGCTGGACTGTTGTTTGCTTAGTTGCCTGTTTAGTGTGAGCACTTGTCAATCGCTTGCGAGTCTATGCTCTTTTTGGGCGCACACTAAGTAGTTTGCGTGGGTCGTGTATGACATCACAAACACAGACCGGCTAAGAGATGAGATTCGAGTACTCACCTGCCATTCAGGCACCGACAAACTGCATAAAAAAATAACGCTTTTGCTATGCTAGGTCTTGCTTGCTGTCAACTAGATTTTTCAATATACTTCATCAAATGTGTATACGGGAACAATTGGTCAATTGATAGGCTTTAAAAAGTGACCTTCGATCGATGATTTGATTTTAAGCTGTCACTTTCATTAGTCCATTTTATTATAAATTATTATTGAAGAAGTAAAGTGATTAGATTGATTCAACACTGTTGTTCATATTCCACGCGCGTCCACTGAGAGACCCATTGAAACAGGTTTGGCAGCAACAAGGGCAAATCGGGGAAGGTCATCTGGGCTAGTTGACCCACTACTCACCCAATGCATTGTGATTGATCGAGTGGACTCAGGTGTTAGCCGCCTTCTCAAACCTTTGACGACCGAACTTTTGAGTCGTAGTAAAAAATGCTCTAACTGGATTCTAATTATTAACTTTATTTTTTTAGATATCGAACGTTATTTTCACCCGGATTTTACATACAACAAGCCACTTTTGTTCGATGTGCAACGATTCGAGCTGATCGTCGGTAGTAGGTAAGCTAACCAGCGCGAATCATACATTTATCTCAACTCGTCGCTAGTTTAATTGCAAGTGCTCATTAGTTGTTTCAGTAAGAGTATCTGAACTTGACTATCTTGATATTGCTAGTGGTCAATTCTGGGCGATCTATAGCTTATAGCTGCAGTTAGCTTGTCTCCGCGTTCAATGTTTAGTGATTCACCTTGTTCAAGTTCAAGACAGTGGTCACTAGAGGTGGACAGCTGTGCCATTGTCGGTGTGATGAGTAGCGAAGAGGGCGAACGGCACCGGGCAGTACTGCCAGTGAGTAATGGTCCCGCGCACTGTTGCAACTTGCAACTGTCCTCTCTCCCCCCAAGTTGCCCGGGTCCGATTTACGCTCGCGTCACTGCTCACAACTTTTGCCCGCTGTCTGGCCTGTGTGCTTTTCCCAAATGAACTGCTTTTATTGCAATAGCCTTAGGCGCATTGAGCACCCTTTCTCATTTCTACTATTGGCAACATATTGCCCGGGCCCAGTTAAGTTGCTTTGCATGAGACAAACCTGTTGCTTATTTGTACCTTATTCAATTTATCTTGACAGACAAGGACTGCTTGGAAGGTTGTGAGGGCTTGCAAACCTTGTTTGTTAGCGCAATTAAATCTATACTGTTGCCAAATTGAAAGTCAATCTGCTCGAAATAGTGTGAAAAAAAGAACCAAGAGAAAGCAGTGCTTGATCAGTAGGGAGTGTGGTGAGTGGTGGCTCGTGTCATGTGGCGTCACTTTTCACTAGTACAGTTCACCATCACACAGATGTCTCTTGCACTCCCTCATGCTGCGCTCGCTGGGTAGTTCAGAGCGTGGAGCTCACCAGCAAATCACTTTTTTAATGATTTGCACATCTGGACTTGGAAACACAATCTCTCGTCTCACCCGAATGTGAGCCGTGACTATAGTTAGGTTTGAAGACGACTTTTGACTACTTGCAGATGGTTCGGGTTAAATGTTCACAGTTGTAACATGAACGCCATTTGCTATGCTATTTATTTTGTTAATACATAGTGAAATAAATAATAATTTAATCAATAGAACACTACTAGTTTTATTAACTTATTAATAATAAATAATGGTTGAGAAGAGGGCGAGATTGGATGCGCGCAAAGGCGGCTCTACTTTCTCCCTTCGTTATGGTGTTGTCTTTCTAGTCAAGTCTGAAAAAGTGCCTGGTTCACTTATCCGATTTAATGCCCGGCTCTTTGCCTTATTTAGCATTGGGCTAAGATTTCCATCCGAACACATTCTGCCAATGCAGCAGTGCGGCGAGTGATTTGCTTTTTTGCCTTACTTTGCTTTTATTGCCTACCTTTATAATCTTTTAATTTGACTTGATATGGGTCTGACATCGTCAGCGATGACAGTGCACCGATTGCAAGTGGTGCAGAGCGGCAAGCTCGAGCCTCGGGCGCCTGCAGGCTGCAGTGTTGCTCTTGCAAAGTGATATGTCAGTGGTGCACCTGTGAGGCTGTGACTGGTGACCTCTCCCGTTACCTGTCTCGGTGCCTCACTACTACCGATCGCAGATTTTCCACTTTGTCATCGAGAACTTTGCGTCACTCACAAGGTTTTCACTACCTTTTGCTATTGTTTGATTTTATTCAGTAATTCACAAAGTCAACATTTGAATCAATACAAATTATGCACGTATATATTTAGACATATTATAACACAAAAATGTTACTATGTTGAATGAACATGAATTATTATTATACACTTCAAAGATAATCAGTCTTAAACACATTAAAACAAATTAAATAAAGTTTAAATGCATAAATTGTGTGAAGACAAGTTCTGGAAGCAAGTACTAAATAATAATTACTTCAAATTAGTTTTAGTTAGTGCAAATTAATTTAGATTTTTAATTCGGCTTAATTTTACCAAAAAAGTCTAAGCATCTTAGTGACTGAGTTTATTGAAATAAAAATAAAATAGTTAACTGACAATCGACAAAATGTTTTTGTCAAAACAAAACAAAATGAAGTGTTAATACTTCATTTAAAGTACACCTGCATTCTAAGCAGAATTTGTTTATTATATTCATCAATTAAAATGGATACCTGAAAAAATGTTTTATGATTATTACTTACAATTCCCGTTAAATTTGAAACATTTATAAAATTTTATTACTTTACAGAGATTACATCTTGATCTTAAGTTTAAACGATTGGGACTCGCATAAAAAGAGAAGTATTTACATTCCATCTACAACCGAAAAGCAACAACAATGTTGGATCAAAGGAATGAAGAAGGAGCAGTGCCACAACTTTATCACAACTTTACTTCCAATTCCCACACTAAACTATAGCGACAAGCGAATCTTAGTTTGTGGAACCAATGCCTTTTCCCCTGAGTGTCAGATTCGCCGTTTGTCAGAAACCTTTGAAGATCTCAACAAAACTCATCTCTCAATTAACTCCTACTGTCCACTGTGGAACACAACTTCATTAATCACCTCTACTGGCGAATTTTTCTATGGTGGACCTTTGGACTTGCGTGGTATTGACTCCTCTATTACTAAACAGCATATCTTATCAAATGAACAAGCTGAAGTACAAACATGGAACGATCGACGTATTGTTCGCAGTGCTCAACACGACTCTAAATGGATTAACTCAGATGCAAATTTTGTCTTTAGTTTTGAGTTTGAAAAGCACGTTTATTTCCTCTTTCGCGAAACTGCAGTTGAATATTTAAATTGTGGAAAACGTGTTTATTCTCGAATTGGACGCGTTTGCAAGAATGATCGCGGAATGAAAGAAAATTGGACTTCTTTTTTGAAAACCAGAATTAATTGTTCTATTCCTGGCTATTTCCCATTCTATTTCGATGAGATTCAGTCTGTTGATTTATTGGAAAACTCGGGCAATCCCATACTTTATGCTACCTTTAGTACTCCTGAGTAAGTTCATTGTACTGTAATATTTTTAATCTATTAATTCTGATTATTTTAGAAACTCGATTCATGGTTCTGCGGTGTGTGCTTTTGAAATGCAATCTATCCTAGATGCTTTTGATGGTCCCTTCAAGTACCAAAAATCATCGAGTCACATCTGGGAAAGTGTGGAGGATGACAAAGAAGCTTTTGAGTGCAAATCTTCAAGCAACAGTAGCAAGCCTTACAAGAACTATAGATTGAACTCAATCTATCAGTTAATGGACAAGGCAGTGCAACCAATCACTGGTCGTCCATTCATTATATCTAAAAATGAAAACCTTAAATTTATCGCAGTTGATATAATCAAGACTAAGTATTTTGACTCAGTAGAAGTCATGTTTACAACTACATCAGACGGCAAACTGCTCAAGTATGTGCGGTGGCCTACAATGAATCACTCCTGTCTGGTGGATGAGATACAACTAGTTGATCCTAAGAAAGATATGATATTGTCGATGAAATTTCTCAAGGACACACAATCACTTTATTTTGGCACCGAACAAGAAGTGATTCGAGTTTCAGCTCATCGCTGTCATTTACATCAAACAGAAAGCCAGTGTCTAGATAGTGGAGATCCTTACTGTGGCTGGAGTCAAACTAAAATGAAATGCATCAAATCACCTGGAAACAATAACAAGGATGGCAACTGGATTCAAGCGAAAACACCTAAGTGTCCTATTCGATGGAGTCAATGGTTTACTTGTCGAGAATCAAATAAATTGCCGGATGAGGCGTGTCAGTGTCGCAAACGACCATGTCAGCACCCGAATGCTTTTTGCATTGATGGCTATGAGCTTGAAGTGACCAATTGTACGCAACATGGAGGGTGGTCCGAATGGTCTCAATGGTCCCAGTGCAATCCATCCTGTGGAAAAGGCACTCAGTTTAGAACAAGAACTTGCAGTAATCCTCCTTCTTTGTTCAATGGCAAAGGCTGCAGTGGATCTAGTCGAGAGGTAATAATTAGTTTTATTATTATTTTTTCAAAATTTACTATGTTATTGTTACTATTCCAGGAGCGAGAGTGTGGTCAAACCAGATTCTGCAATTGGGGAACATGGAGTGACTGGACCGAGTGCTCTCCCGAAAATTGCACTCCTGGAAAGCTAAAGAAACGCACTCGGCAGTGTTTAGATGATAAAGGTACACCCTTGGATGCTTCTCTCTGCGAAGGCTCTTTTGTGGAAACCACCGAGTGCAACTGCATGAAGAGTACTGATTGGACCGAGTGGTCTCTAACCGACATTAACACCAATGAAGTTATTGAAGAACGACATGAAATTCCATTGATTGACCACAATTTAATGTCTCGCAATCAGAAACGGGTTGTTTCTCTCAAATATTGTGATCACTGTGGAGGTTACACTTACAAGTTTAAAGGAAAAGAGTTTATGATGTAAGGATTTCCGTTTGCTTGCAATTATCTATATATCTGATTGATTTGTTTGCACCCTTATAGTAAAGAATGCAGCTGCAGTGATGAATACACGTGGACTGACTGGAGTCAGTGGTCTTCTTGTCGAAACGGCACTCAAAGTCGCACCAGACGGTGTTTATTGACCGATAAGCCATGTGATGGTCACCACACCGAAATTCGCTATTGCTATTCCCGAACGCATTTGAGCTCTTATGTCGCACCTGAACTCGAAAGAGCGGCTAGTATCAAGGCATCTTGGATTCTTCTTACAGCTATTTTAAGCTCTCTTTTCACTGCTTCTTGCTGTTACTTCTTATTTCAGCGACGAGAGAAACCCGACATGAGCTTGATGAATCATACAATTTGTGAACCCAACACATACGAGGAGCCGGAAAAGTACCGAATCACTACACCACTTAACGGCCATTCCACTCTCACTCGGACAAGTACTTTGAAAAAGAACACATCATTCCGCGCTAAATTGGATGACAGTAACTACTGAAATACCACAACACTTTTTTTCCTGTTAAATAATGTAATATAGTATATATATTTTTGTGTACATATGTAAATTGTATATAATATAATGTAAATAAAATATTGAAATATATTTATTTAATAATATAATTGTCATTTTAGAGATAAGATAATATGTCCATTAGTAATGCCGTGAATTGAATTGACAGTTAAATAATGAGCTCGACAGTGAAGCGAGTATTGAAGGTTAACTTTTATTTTGTTTCTGAAGATTAAATATGAAAACTTGAAAACTCGATTCAATCTGTTGTTTGGTGTGTATGGTTGCAACAAGTTGCAACTAGTATATGAAATGAATCAATGATAGTAGGAGAGAATCGATGTGGTCCCATTTCCACTGTAGTGTCAAACTTGTTGAATCAGTGCAATATAGTTACAGTGCACGCCTCACTGCCCACCACTCAACTGTCTTGTTTACATGCTCTGCCACTCGTTGTGGCCACCCCAACCAGTGGCCCTTGCAACACACCCACAATGGATCGCTTTCATTTGATTGAAAACATTCGCAAGGAACATGTTTATGTTCAAAACGAACGAGAATCGATTCATCAACTTAACCTTGATGTAAACTCTAGTGAATGTTTTGCAAAGTAGTGTTTTCTGATCTGTTTCTTGATGTTATTTTCACAGATTGCACATGAAATTGAGTCTACATTCAAGTTCATATGGACTACAAAACACCAGCGATATATTTGTGATAAACTAAGTTACTCCGAGCACAGTCAACTGTATTTATTGGAAGAATTCAACAGATTTGAAAACATTGAATTTTTAGAAGGCTACAAAAAGTTCGGACCGAATGAAGCTTTTATTAGTCAAATTTTTCAATATCTAAGATGTAATCCCAAGGCTGTATCGTATTTACTCTTTTTTTCAGAAAAGGAATGTCCACAATTTTTGGATTTTCTGTGCAAGATAGTTATTTCAACAATTTACAGTCATTGCTACCTTGACCAAGATAAGAGTTCTTTAGTGGACATGATCGAAGAATTAATCGAGATTTATACTAATTTTTATAATGATTTCCGTCGGCAAATGCATTCGAAAAGCTCTTCATTCGGCATAATTTATCGTTATTTTTGTGAGGAACTTCCCGAATTGAAAATCTTTTTCAAGCTTGCCTTAAATAATCCCATTATGTTGGTTCTTTCAGAAGACACTCTTTTTCTTGACATTGATTCAAGTCGTGCGGCAATGAGATTTTCTAATGAAGAGAAGAAGAGGCACTTTGGAAACGAAAACACACCTGAGTACCAAGAGAACTTGCTTAAATATCACAAATGGACTCTCAACAAACTTAAATTATTTGTTACAAGTTTTATTCGATCACTCAAAGAGAACATTCTCACCTTTCCTCACTCTTTGGCCACTCTCATTGGTCGACTTTATAGTAAACTAATTGAACGTTATGAGTATCCGAAAGTTTATTCTGTTTTGATTGATATGATCTTTTTCTATTTACTCTGTCCTGCGATTCAAAATCCTGATTTGTTTGGCATAAGCAATTTACATATCAATCATATAGCTCATTACAATCTGATGCAATGCGCGCAAGTTTTGCAGATGCTTGCCTTGTCTACATGTGAAAGTGTAAGCAAACCCTATCAGGACATATGTGATCTTTTTGACAAGAACTGTCTTCAATTTATCATTGATCACATTTTAAGAAATGCCAACACTCAAACTATTCAGAGAACGTTTCATCTATTATCGGTTCCATACTTTGTGATTTCCGAAGTTGAACTCAAGTTGTTATTGGAATACATTAGAATGTTTCTCAACGGTCTAGATCAGCACGATAATCCTTTGAAAGTTTATTTTGACAAAATTCCAGAAGCTGTGTTGGATTTTGAACTCACCTTTTCTGCAAGCTCTGAAGGAGTTCGATCAAAGAAATCAAAGAGTACTGATTTCGAATTTGTCAATATTAATATATCACAAATGATCAAGAGTGAACATTTATCGCCTATTAAATTGTTAACTAGTTCTAAGCAGACATTTCTTATCACTAACTCTGACCATGTGCAACATTTTATTGGGATGAAGAATGAAGATAAAGTACTCGGAATAATTAAAGATAAATCTATATCGATAACGGAAGATTTGCATGCTATACTCACACAGGTCGAAGATATATTTAATACGGAAGTAAATACTATTTTAAATCAGAACCTTGCATTGTCTGAAGAAAGAATTGCTTCATTTGGTTTTTCAATCGACTCAACTGATAACCAACTGTCTTCTGATAATTTACTCACTGATCTCGATGCTAGCAATAGTAATGTATGGTCAGCAACCAATTCTATTGAGAATAATCTGCATTCTCTTGGAACACTGAGTTTAAGCTTTAAAGATATGTTTCTCGAGCCAAACTTAAATGACGAGACAAATATCCAACTTCCGATCGTTTGTGCTTCCGAAATGACTTCTGAAGTTATCGATTTAATTGACGAATGTCCAGACAAACTGCAGGTCGAATCAAATAACATTAGTCAAAGGTCACAAAATCTGAGCAAAAAAGTTTTGTCTGGTTTCAAAAACATTAAGGATAAAGTTAGAAATATTTCACTCAAAGATAATAAATCTCGAGAAACGAACAATGTTGTTTTGAATGATTCAATCCAAAGTCAACCAGAGTCTAAAGTCACTATCGAAACTGTTAAAGCAGAAACAGAGGAGATATTTGGCAAGTACAAAGGTTCAGCTACCAATGTAGCAGCTGTTCAAGATTTGTTGACTGGTTCACCAAGCCATCCAAAAGTCGATTCATGCTTTGACCTTGTTGACTCTTCTCCCTGCTCTCCAGTCGATTACACTTTGGATATTAAGAGCAAGATTCGCAAATTGATGTGCTCAGTTAATCTCTCAATGATTTATCAAAACTATCGTTACTTGAATCTTGAAAACAAAAATGATTTTATCATATTTCTTAAGGTATATACAACTTTAAGTTAATTTGTTATATTTCAATTTGAGATTTAATTTCAGATTCTACTGTCACAATCAAGAAACGTTGATGATATACCCACTTCAGTGATGATAATGGACATTCTTCGTGTTGTGGAAAATCTTTCGTTGAGCAGTTTTTGTGATATTTTCAAGCAAATTGAGATGGATATGAAAACACGTAAAATTTTCTTATTCTATCTACAGAATGCACGACAATATTTGCTTCAAACACTGGAGCAGATTCGATCCAGTCAAACACTGCATCGTAAAGAACAACATATCACAAATTTTATCGCAATTTCTTTTATCGTTCGAAATATAATGGATCAAAAAGATGCTAGCATTCGCAACTTGATAAATGAGTTTCGCAACCCCATTTTGATGTCCGATGACAAGGCTTCTCTAGTGAATCAGTTGATGATAGAAATGGCCAATCTGTTCCAATGCACTTCATTCAGTAATTCTCAGGAAATGATATCAAAGCAAGTGATTGAGCGGCATTTGATGAGCCGTATCTACCTGTTTGCCTTTTATCCCAACGGAGAGGTGGACAAAGAACGAGACTTAATACTGCATCAACAGATCAGTCGTCTCTCGGAGACAGTGACACACGAATCGCAATTGTTGAAGATTCCCAACAAGTACTACACTACTAGTCCGTGGCCGTCGGCCCAGAACGAGCTCTTGTTGATGGGTGCGTACAAGGCGCCTCGGGACAAGGTTCACTGCGTCTTCCGCTCTTGCGCACACATCATGACTCTGCTGAGCACCTGTGGCAATAGCATCCCCTCGGCGGACGATCTCCTCCCAGTACTCATCTTCGTAGTGCTCAAAGCTAACCCACACTCGATCCTCTCTACCATCCAGTACATCAACACCTTCTATTCTACCGATTTGGCTGGCGAGGAAGCCTACTATTGGACGCAGTTTTGTTCCGCTGTGGAATTCATCAAAACTATCCTCAACTGAAAACTCCAACGCTCTTGTATTAAACGTGTATTTAAATAGTTATTATTAAAAACATTGTTTATAAAATAGTAAAATAAAGTAAGACAAAAAAAGTTGTTTTGAACACATTTGTAAGCTTTTCTGTCTATAATAATTATTGTGTTTATGTATAAGTTTTCATTATTTAGAATTTAAAGTTGTAATGGAATGATTCATATT
The DNA here is from genome assembly GCA_018231625.1 of Papilio phestus. NCBI lineage: Eukaryota > Metazoa > Arthropoda > Insecta > Lepidoptera > Papilionidae > Papilio > Papilio phestus. Next base: position 12,809 of record DVQH01000117.1, read on the forward strand.
TAAAGGGCTTTGGGAATTGGAACTATGAGAACATGACAATTTGTGAAAGGGTGAGTTTACATATGGTAGAATAGATGATGTGGTAGAGGTTGGTGTTGTTTTCTTTGTGCTGTTGTCACTCTTGGCGCTAGTATTTTCTAGATTAACATTGTCAATATGTTCCGAGTTGCCATTGACCGCTGTAGACTCCATTGAACCGTTGCTTTCGTTCCCGTTTTTCAAGTTTGACCGAATGACTTCATTGGTAGATTTGCACTCTGTTTGCTTAGCTAGAATACCATTTGGAATACTAGATTTGACTGGAAGCCAGGAATCTTGTTGAACGGTGTCGGTGGATTTGGAATCATCCACAAACTCGTAAACATCGGCATTTTTAGATACATGATTATCACATTTAGCACTAGTACTAGTATTTTTGTTTGAACTTTGGTATTCACTAGTTGCATTTCTAGAACAATCATTTTGATCATTTCCATTCGCTTGAGCAGTGTTGTTTGAATTTTGAGAATTGGATTCAATCATAAGTAATTTTTCATTTTGGCTTATCACGTGAGTTTTTATAGGTTGAACACTTAGCAATTGTGGCTCGAAAAGCAGATTAGTTGAGCCGGGTACCCTGTTGAGATCATTTTTGTTCGTTGTTCCATTCGGTGTTTGATTAGAACCATTGCCTTCACTTGCATTTTTCTCTTTATTCATCGTTGTATTTGCATGACTCTTGTTGTTATTATTAATAGAATTATTCAAATCGTGAACTTTCAATTTCTTATTTGAATTAGAGCTAGCATGTTGATCATTACTGGTCGACAATGATTTTTTGAAACTGCTCTTATTGCTTGTGTCACTACCATTGGAATGCTGTCGCCTTTCTAACGACCCATTAAGCAGATTTGGTCGTTTCTTCGTGACTAGATTATTAGTTGAACTTAAAGGGCTAAAATGCTTCTTAGAAACACTTCGGTTGACACAGGAAATAGGCATGGTCAAATTATTATTCTGCAAGAAAAGCCACAAGTCTTCCTTATTGGTGTTAGGCTCAATGATGAGATAGTATAAGGGAATAGGAATATTCTATGAATAATTGAATTATATTATAAATTTATAAATTATTAAAAATAAACAAAACTTACCTTTCTCAAAGAATAAATATAAGTAAGGTCTATAATTGAGAAGTCATCGTGAAGCAATTCATGTTTGTAGAAAAAATCTACTTCAACCAAGCTACTTTTCAGTTCATATTTGTAGCGAATAAACTTTTTCAAATGAATAACCTTCATGCCTGCTTTACATAGAAGATATCGACGTTGACTTATATTCTCGACATTGACATCTTGTTCATCATCAGTATTAAATGGAAGCATTTTGTAAGGATTAGTTATTTCAGGAAAATACTCAATGGTGATTTGAATATCATCATCCGGTGCAAGAATTGTTCGTTCGCCAGGATCACCTTTGAGCTCATTGGACAATCCGTTAACTATAAATAAAATAATATATATATATTATAATTCAAACTCCAAATGATACTTTCAAACTACAAAATTAAAATACCTTTAAGTGGGCATTTAGTGTAAAATTTTTTCCTTCTGCACATTTCATCTAAAGTATAAATGATTAGATTGATAATTGTATCATTTATAAAAACAATTTCTTTACTTTTAAAAAGGCCAGGAACTAATTTGTAAACAATATCTTGAAATGTCGGATCGGAACGTATATTGACTTTTGGCTTAGTTTTGTGAATCTGAAGTCCACATTTTGGGCACAAATGGGATTTTAGATTATCTTCATCATCCACATACTTTAAAATACATGTTTTGCAAACTACAAAAACAAAATTTTAAAACAATTAACAACAATTTTAGTTAAACCCATAGAAAACTTACAAATACAAAGACATTCAACAAGAGTGGCAGCATCAATCAAGTATCCTTTACAGAGGAAACAAGATAAGTAAGCATTGTAATCCACTAATTGTCTAGACAATTCGTTAAAACAGATAGTTGAGTTTGGCATCGAATCAGCGTGTCCACAGTCACTGTCAGATGTTGACAGCTCCAAGTCAGACTTCTCATCCCCTGATAATTTGTCACTGTTTGCCGCATCACTGTTGACTTCTTCGTTGTTCGACATGATTCGAGCTTGAGAGGGGGAAATCACTGGTGTCAACAGGAGGTGAAGCACCAAGTGGACATAGTCGACATGGCAGTGGGTTTGAGTGGGACCTAGCGCGAGTTGGGTCTGTGACAAGCTCGCGCGGCCAGTTGGTCCCTCAAACAAAGGCGTCTGTCAACAAACGTGCTGCGCCTTGCCTGCCCTGCCGTGGCTAGCCCTCGCCTATGGCCGTTCTGTGCCGCACTCGCGCCGCACTCGCACCTCTCACACTCTACACCACTACCCATTTGAGGTGGAGGACAGTCCATGCTTACGCTCTCTATTAACGCCTTTACTAGATCTTTTTATTTTTTTGTTTAAAAGTATTATAAATTTAATAAAAACAGATGAAACTATCACCAGAAAAGTACCAAGTTAATAATCAAACATTCAACTGAATGAATTTTGATCACTTGAGAAGCTCAAGCCTAAAATCCAAGTATACTTAGGGAATAGTCGCCTCCACCTTAGTGGTGGCGCACCCCTGCGTCGCCAGCTCTGCCCCCGACTGCCTCACCGCGTTATACCGTCCTCCATGTCCCTCTCTCTCTCTCTTTCCCCTACGCCAATGTTACTTGACTTCACCCCCAATTCATGGCAATTATTGCATTCATAAACACTATCCCAAATTAAAATTTTAAATATTTTATAGAACGCACACTGGGTGACTCTTGATAATATAGTTTCAATTCTGTAGTTATAGCAACAATGGCTTCGACTTGCTTAATTTTAGGTTCTAATTTTCACTAATCAATTGTATAAAAGTGGCTGTATTGTATTATTTAATATTTAAATTCAATAGACGAACATTAACGGAGGGAATTAAATTAAATTACACAATACAAATATCTATTAGAAGCAATAGCCACGTTTTGGCAACAATTAGAATTAAAAATATCGAGTAGATGTGAATAGTAGAGCTCAACAGATGCCAAAGCGCATCGATGCAAACGAGAAACTAAAGTCTAGACAAGTGCATGCAAGGTAGATTGGAGTGGAGTGGATCACCATGGTGGAGAGTGGCTCTCATCAAGCGGTCCACTAGCAGTACTATAGTAAAGTTATAGTGTAGTACTGCTGTAATGCAATCAGTCAATGACAGGCCGCGCTTGGGCACATAGTCTGTGGAAGGTTAGAGAGTGTGCCGGGTCTGCATTAGACTGCAATAGAGAGAAGCTGTGCGGCTGGCAGACTACTGCTTCACCACTACCACCAGCTCACCTTAGCATAGACATTGGTATCTGCTAGGGTGAGGTACGGACCGTACGGTCAGTGCAGTAGCATTACGCTTTGCTTAAGTCAACTTTGTTAGAGGGGTGGTGAGCACAACAATACTTCTCTACTACCAGACATATATTCAATGTCCACTAGTAGTATTGAGAATTGTTGTGCCACTTGAGTTGATCATGTTGATCAAGTGAGCACCGACCTTTTTTAATGGCCTGTCAAGGTGTAAGATAGGCCGCGCCTCTTTCTAGCAGATAACCAAGCTGAGCAGGAGGAGGAGAAGTTAGTCTGTCTGATGTGAGATAGCGGCACACAAGTCCGACCCCCACTCTGCTTCGCCATTCGTCACAGCATCGCCTTTGTTTTGTGGTACAGTCACCGTCCGCACCAATTGATCAACCAGTACTATTTCTTCTCACTCTCCCTCATTGATTATTATTTCTCATGTTTTTTTGTACATAAAAATCGCTCTTTTTTGTTTTATATTTATTTTACCACTTTTTCATAATCAACCTAATTCCCTTTTCTCATCTGTGTTGAACGAAATGCGCAAATTATGACCGAATACAAGCTTGTCGTAGTCGGTGGTAAGTAATGTTATTAATAACCTGATTACTGATACTCAAGGAGTCCTAGGTACGGATAGATTATCATTAACTTTTTTCTTTCAAATAAAATTTATAGCTGGCGGTGTCGGCAAAAGTGCCTTAACTATTCAACTTATACAAAACCAGTAAGTTGTTTAATTTATATATATTATATTAATAATGCTAAGGGTGCCACTATAAAAATGTTATAGCTTTGTTGATGAATATGATCCTACAATCGAAGATTCTTACCGTAAGCAAGTTGTAATCGATGGGGAAACATGCTTGCTCGATATCCTTGACACTGCTGGTCAGGAGGAATATAGGTATGCTGATTGCTTAGACATTTGGTAATCGTAGCTAATCGCTTCTTAATAGCGCTATGCGTGACCAGTATATGAGAACTGGAGAAGGTTTTCTTCTGGTGTTCGCTGTCAATAGTGCCAAATCATACGAAGATATTTCCACCTACCGTGAACAGGTTATACCAGCTTGAAAGTTAGTCGCACGTGTAACACTTGTCATTTTTAGATCAAGAGAGTTAAAGATGCGGATGACGTTCCCATGGTGCTAGTAGGCAACAAATGTGACTTACCTGTTCGCTGTGTGGACATGTTTGGCGCAGCGGAGGTTGCCAAGAACTATGGTATCCCTTTTGTGGAGACCTCTGCTAAGACTCGAATGGGTGTAGATGATGCCTTCTACACCTTGGTCAGAGAGATCCGCAGAGACCGAGAACGCAAAGGCAAGGATAAGAAGAAGAATCGCGACAAGCCTTCTAAAAAATGTGTTATCATATAATCGCCGTTTTTCAATGTTAAATCTCGGCTGTTACTACTATACTTCCAACTTTATCCAACTGCAATTTCAAGAATTTGGACTTTAAAATTTCGATTATGATTGTTTTAACTTGAGAGCTACTCGTTTTCAATTTGAATTACCGTCGACATCTAAATCATTTTTACACTTTTTTGTTAATGTTCTCTTAATCTGTTGCCATTTGACCTGCATTTTGCTGCAATGTCTCTTAAATTATATACAGTAGCGTTATAATTATCCTTGAAATTAATTCGCTTCAAGTCGAACACAATTTTTAAAATTTGATTTTTATTTTAAATTTGTACATTCTAAAATCTTTATTTTATTATTTCTTTTTTATTGAACAACGCGAGACAAAGTCATTTTTTATTTTATAGCATGAATAAAAATTTTATTAAAGGCGCTGAATCTGCATCTGGCATGGCCAGCAGCTCATTGAGACTCGGACTGCACTTGGATGAGCGTGGCTCTAGAACAAGAATTATCATAAACTAATATGGATACTAAGGTGTACTAGTGTGGTGAATTTTTCATCAAAAAGTTATGAAGTATTTTAGATTTCCAAAAAGTGTCCCCTCATTGGAGTCAATTTTTGAATGATTTTTACTATTTTGCGATACAAGAAATCTCACGAGTCTAAATATTTTATTGAAAAATTTGAGACAAGGATACATTAGTGTGCCAAGTCATCATTTGGATGAGGTAGTTTTTTAGGTCCGCGAGAAGCCGGACTCGGTGAAACCATAGTCTCTTTAAAACCTATGTTTTTTTACAGTTTTTTACTTGTGATATAATCAATATTATATATATATATATATTTAATTTGATTTCAAGTTTGATTTTGTCATCCGTGAATTTATCTGAATGGTCCAATTACCCGTGTTCATATAAACTCGAATCATCTACTTACAATTCATCTTGAGGTTTGTTTTTTATTTTTGTATTTGTCTGAACATTTGAATGCTTAAAATATAAAGTAGTTTTCTCATTAGAAAATATACTAAATAATATTTGTTTATTTAAAGTTAGCATATTGATCAAACGATTGCAAGTATTCAAGTGCCAGCTGATGCAGGAAGAGGTATTGTTCCTATAAGTGAGCAATGACATTAGTTTTGAGCATTCGTTGACAGACGAAATAGACTTTACGTAGCTGACAATAAACTGTGGCCGATTGGCTCGTATTTTCTGCACTGCCAAGAAGACGTCAATTTGTTGTTCCTCTTTGATTCTTTCTAAAATGAAATCAGCCGCACAGAAGAGACCACTCAGTTGCACTCCATCTCTGGTGGGTGTTGGTCAAATTGGTGTAAGTTATGCTATGGCTCTAGAGCTACTGGATCTAGTGCTACTCACAAGCATTGAATCACGAGTGGAGTGGTGCTGTTACCCAGGTTAAATTGTTCCAACATCTCACGTAGTTCGATCAACAGGTTCGTCGAGCAGGAGAGGAAGAGTTGGCCGGCAAGATCGCGTAGGTGGAACTGTCGCACGATGAGGTCGCTTGGCTTCAGCAGAAAGGTTCTCAAAGTAATGCTATTGTAGTTTTCCTCTTGCTGTAACGTTACTGTTAGTTCGCAGTTGAAGTCAAACTTCTTATGAATGTAACTTGGCCAGTACTAACAAGTAAGTTGTAAGTTTATTGGTATATAGATATTTTAGATCAAAAGTTTCACTTACAATCTGCTCATCAGCGTTAATCTCGCCAAGAAGAACGATAGAGACACAACCTGTCTGCTCAATCATTTTCCAAAACTGCTGCCGATTATTCTCAAAAGGAATTTGCGTGACGATATATGCGTCTTGTTTGCGATAACCCTAAACGAGGTGGTCACTCTCAAATGACTTTTAACAAGATACTCACATTAACATAAACAGCATTGACATAATCTTCATGGTTAGGTAAAATAACTCGAGCATAGTCAGCTAAAAATACAAGAAATTTAGTTGTGGCTCACACTAATTCAAATCATACGCGGTGTTACATCTTGTTTTCGATTTAGTTTGCAATTCAACAAGCCAGATTTGCAAACGTCCGCTGATAACTTGCGTATTGAAATTACATTGAGAACCTAATCAATGATTAAGTAAGCAAGCATTGATAGTTTCATAAGAATATTACCTCGAATTGCTTGTAAAGGGCACAATGTTTCTCTGAGCCTTTAACTAGCTTGTCAAGATAGTTTGCAAAATCAGAACAGCGAATATCAGTACATTGGTGGGACAAAGCTTCTACCAGTACTTGGTACACAAACACGTATTGAGACAGTTCCACCATGTTGATGCGTTGCAGACGCATTCGGCACAAGTGTGCTACCACATCGATCTTTTTCTCATTGTTGGCCATTTCAAGCATCGAGTCAATCAAGATGTAAGCCCCAGTGCGTCCGATGCCGGCTGAACAGTGCACTACAATGGGACAAATGTCTGCATAAAATGTGGACATGCGAATGCGATTGATGAAGCTGATCAAGGTGCAGGCGTACATGGGCACTGTGTGGTCTGGCCACGATACAAAGTGGTACTGCACCACCATCAGCTTGTCACCTTCCTAAACGTCAAATCAGTAATTTATTATTGTCCACTCTTCTCCTTACTACCTTTTCTACCACAAAATTTCGAATAATGTAGTCAGCAAAGAGTTCACTTGATTGAAGTGTCACTTTAATCTTGCCATAAAACTGACTGACATCGGGCCAATATTTGTCACATTTTATCTGTTAATTAAATATTGAATCATGCATCATTCAAATAAAAAGTGAATCACTGTTCATACCTTTCCATTTTCTTCTAGATTTGTAAGCATGACTATTTGGTGACATTTGAGTTGCCAAACACAGCGCCAGAAATCAATGATAGTGGTGTCGATTGGTCCTTGCATTGCAATGTATCTATTGGGTTTCTCATAACCATCGATGAAATTTGCGTTAATGTAATCACTATCGTGTAGCGATTCTTTGGTGAGTACGACACGAGAGTGATCGTATGGTAACAAGTTGCCATAACGGTTTTTGCTCTTGTGCTCCGGTAACCGACCATGGTTCCAACTATGTAATTTGGATTTAGGCACACTGTTGTATTCTTCTCTAAGGTTCTCTTCTTCAAGAATCCCTGGAATCAAATTAATAAGCTTGTCCACAATAATTATATTTGATTTAGGCTCAAAAGTTGTCTCAATGTTATTCTCTTGATTACTTAACAAATGCACTGTAAAAAAAGTTACAATTATTTTCATCATATGAATAAAAAATTCAAACATGTGAATAAACAGTTTGGAAATATATTTCCTATACCTTTTAGTAACTTGTGACTGTGATTCTTTTTCCAGAAAATTGAATGATTTTGCAACCGGCCATTTCCAAAGTAATTGCTATGTTAAATGAAAATAATTAATTATTCTATATGTTCCTTCCTCGATTTGAAGAAAGCCTTCGATCGAATGCTTCATCTAGTCATATGGCGCGCCTTGCGAAAATATAGTGTCCCAGAGCATCTAGTCGACCTAGTCAAAGAGCTCTACGTAGACACAAACAGTGCGGCCTGAACCACCAAGCAGTTCCCGATCCGTGTATTTGAGTTCTATAAGAGTTCACCAAGGCTTCGAGTTTTCCCCACTGCTCTTCATCGTGATAGACACTAGCAGTATCCAAACAGAGCCTTCATGGACTCTACTGTAAAGTTGAATCTAAAGTCTATTGAATAATGCACTTAGTCGTCATAGACTTAGTCTCAAATGTCAAAAAGTCGGAATGGGGCTTGGAATAAGTGGCGACAGCTGACTAAAGTTCTCTGTGACCGAAGGATGCATCGACGTCTCAAGTCTAAAGTCTACAAGACGGTAGTGCGGCCAGTAACACTCTACGGTTGCGAGTGCCGTCCAGACACAAAAGTCACCAAGCAGGCCATCAAAGTGATGAAGATACTCAGATTCCTAAGGGGCATCACTAGACTCGACAAAGTTCCTAACGAGAAGGTGCAAGCTGATATGGGGGTTGCACCAATCGAGGACAAAGCAACGGCTCAGATACTCCAAAGATCTCCACTTGACTACATAGCCAGATCTGCACTGAATATGGATGTCGAGAGAAAGCGACCGGAAGGCCGATCTAAGCTACGCTGGGATCAAACAATTAAGTCAGACCTCAGCGAGATACAATTATCTGCCCAAGACACAAAGACAGGAATAAGTGGAGATCTAGAATTTGGTTAGTCGATCCTACTCCAAGTGCAACCAAGTGGGAGTTCACAGGGAACGACGACACCTAGCGTCGACCAAGTGGGAATTCACAGGGAACAACGACACTTAGCGAAGAAGATAAATTATTATTTTTCTACGGCATTACTTACATGTAGATAAGTATAGCCAACAAGATACAAGTTATCAGCAACAAAATCCCCAAAATGATAATCAAAAAAATTTCGGTTGTTGAAGAATTCAACTGGCCCGAGTAAACTGCAATAAGATAAGTAAGAGAGTTATTGTTTTCGAAGCAGTCATAAATAAAGATTACAATTAAACACTTTGGGATGCAATGCAATGCGGGCATCACCAGTGTGATCAAAGAAGACAATCGCGAATTTAAATTTTGAGTTTAATTTAAAATTGCTTAATTCATTTTGTCCAAAAATCATCACTGGTCGGTTGATTTTGATCGAATTAACTTTTGTTGAATCTAGTTGATCCACTTCTTTAGCATAGATTTGATCTACAATCGAAATATCAATCGCAAACAAATAAATTTCTAGTGATGGCATTTGAAGACATTTGTTCTTAATTTTTATTTTGAATGTACTGTTTAATTGTGGATAAACTTGAAACAAATCGGTTGGCGAATCTGTTAGCAATGAGAATCAATAGTTTATTGTAACAGTTAATATATAAAGTGCTGATAAATACCATAGCAATGATCGATCAAAGCAAGACTTTCTTCATTGCTGGCACCTAGATGACAGGTACTAAACCCGATAGCTATTTGAAGTGCAGTGACCAAGTATACTGTCATTGAATGATGAAATCTGATGATTAAGGATTGCTTCTTTATTCTAAATAAGCTGATGACCAACTGAAGCAACCAAATTCTGAAGCTTGCGAGAATCATGATGCTTTACTATAGGACATTATGCAAGTGAGTTTCTCTACATCAAGCAACTGAATTAGCATGCATTGTAAAATTATATTGTCCATGTGCACAATCATATCAGCAGGAAGCATATCCTTTAGCACAAAACTTGCAATTTAGTTCGCTTTAATTGAAATCGACCGGAACTCGTGTCCTCAAACTACTACCGTTAGCCAAACAACAGACGTCGTTCGTCATAGAATTGTATCAAACTGTTCAAGAGCTTGATTTTTATTAATCAATGTACGAGTGTTTGATAAATTCGGGAATATGTGATATTAAAAACCAATTATAGTGATTTAAAAGTTTGAAATATACGCAAGCGCTATCTAGTGACAGGGTATGTTGACACGCTCACATGACAACATCGAGACAGGTTACTGAATACAGTGCGGTGTAATATTGCATGCAAGTGAACTAGCGATATTGTGATGTCGCTTCCCAAGTCAATCGGTTTGCTATCAGACCAGTCAATTCGTCTTTCAGTACGAGCCAAGCCTGGCGCGAAAAAGTCTGCTATTGTAAGCATCGACGATGAAGCTATAGGCATCCAAATAGCAGCTCCACCAAGGTTACTTTTTTGCGTGTTGTACAGACACTTTTATTTGATTCTCTCTTTTCTACAGAGAAGGTGCTGCCAACGAGGAATTAATTGATTTTATGAGTCACGTTCTCGGTGTTAAATCTAGATGTGTCACACTTGATGCTGGTTCGAAGTCTAGGAATAAAGCGCTGATCATCACTGGTGGGAAGACAGCTGAAGAAGTGTTCCATTTGGTGAAGAGTGCCATCGATGACAAGTGATGTCCCGCCCACCGACCGAGGGTTCACCTGACTCCTGTGCACGTGTTCCACCAAACAATGGCTTGATGGCCAATGCTATTTGAGAAAGTGATCAATAAAACACAATGCGACCTGTGTCAAATCACCGCACTTAGTGCCGATAGTGGCTACCGTTAGTGGACTCTATCAATGACCTTAGGACAGTGGCAAAACAATAAGATCACGATCTATAGTGGCATTTCAGGCACTGTCATGCATATGCATGTGCCACAGGTGTGCGCATCTCCGGCCAATCTGCACTCCAACAAGGTTGTCAGAAATGCTATTTAATAGCCAGTTCTCATGTCAACAAGACTTTTCGCCCAAAAGAGTGAACTCTCTTGTTTGGGGCTAACTCAACACCGAGTAGATGCCTCATCTATTCGAGTCTCGCTCACAGTGTTCTGACATGGCCAGTTGGAGGCAGAAAAGTCGCTCACATCTTGCTTTATTCGAGTCAATTGACAAACCGGGAGCAAGACAACAGCGACAGACCGAGCACCACAACGCTCTGGGCTATCTTGAAAAGACCTTGTTCGCTTCATCATGCCACCATCTTTTTGTAAGATGCAATCCCAATTCGGGTGTTTAAAAGAGGCGTGTCTAGGGCCAGCATGTGACAAAACAATTTCCATTGTAATCAATGGCAAACGGGTAAAAATGGCAGGGAAGAAAACCAGCGCCATTGATTTTAATGGGAATTTTGTAGTCACATGCTGGCGCTAGACACGAGTCACTCTTTAGCCGGATAGATGCTGAAGCGAGTACCGGTGGGAACGCATTATCTCGCAATGAGTCCAGCGCCATTTTTGCAGTGTTGGGCATCGACGGGCGGGCAGAGAGAGGCGCCACCAGAGCTGACCAGTTGTTGCACACTCACTACCAACCGTTGGCACAGCGACGTGAGCCGTTCAAGCACGAGCTCAACACTTTCTCTCCTTTGCCTCACTTCACTACTCCTCATTCTTACGCACACACTTCCACACCGATTCAGCACCACTTTCGCCAATCGTCCTCACTATCCAATTTCACCATGTCGGAAGAAACTGTAAGTTCACTTTATAATCTCATCTGAATATTTGGTATCTTATTCAATCAACAATACATCTTAATTCTTGACATATCTTTATAAACTTACAAAACACAAAATGATTTACATTCTATATAATCTAGCAAGTGAATTTATTAATAACAAGAAGACAAGCGATGGGCATATAAAGTTATTGTTTGTTTATCTTGACTGTTGGCATATGGCATTGGTTTTCTTCTCAATATGATGACTTGTTTAATCTACACATGTCACTATTCTGGGACGGATAGCAATAGCAATGAGTGAAAATAGGTGGGAAGAAGGGACAGAGTCGACTGAGCAGATGGGTCCGCGCAGATGCAGGAGGTGCCGGGTGCGATGGCAACCGAAAGTGTGGCGCGATGGGTATGGTAGTGTTCCGCAGTGGAAACACTACCACCTAGCGTTTCAACGGCGAGCCGCCTCCCAAAGTGTAGGCCAGTAGTCGGGAGTGCTACCCGAGCGCCAGTCGATTGTCTCGCCAGCAACGGCCAGTGGTGTGCACGGGAGCGCAACGCGCCTCGGACTTACTCACTGTCACCGCGTCCAAGCCTACCCTCTACCACCCCGTGCTTTGTTCGCCTTGCCTATCTTCACCCACTTACTCCTTTTCAACCAACAAGTCACACTTTGGGCACTAACAATCTAAACATGACAACCAACACACAGTCTTCAGCTAAAAAAATTCCCATCCATTTACAGGTATAATAAAAACTTAAATATATTAGTGCTTAGCAACAGCAAAATATTTCAATTTCAACTTGCTTATATTCTTAATTTATGTTTATTTATAGAGCTCCCAGAATCGAATTCTGATTAAAGGCGGACGTTGCGTCAACGATGACGAGATATTTGAGGCGGACATCTTCATTGAAGATGGGAAAATTAAGTCAGTCTTTATAACAATGTTCATGTATTCAACATACTGATATTATTTTTTGATTCAGAGATATCGGTCCGCATCTGATAGTTCCTGGTGGTGTGAAAACCATCGAAGCTCGAGGTTATTTGGTGCTGCCTGGTGGTATAGACACTCACACCCACTTGAATACATCTTTCATGGGTTGTCAAAGTGCCGATGACTTTTACACTGGAACTCGAGCAGCACTGGCTGGAGGCACTACTACAATTCTTGATATAGTTATTCCGGAAAAAGGCACTAGTTTGATTGAAGCTTTCAAGAAATGGCGCTCTTGGGCTGATGGAGTAGCTTGTTGCGATTATGCTCTTCGTGTTGCTGTGCCGGAATTTATTGCTGGAAAAACGGATGTTGAAATGGAAACATTGGTCAAAGAACATGGTGTCAACTCTTTTAAGTGTTTTATGGCTTATAAAGACTGTTTAATGCTTCGCGATGAAGATCTGCTGAAAGTGTTTCAAAAATGTCGCGATCTAGGAGCATTGCCTATTGTTCACGCGGAGAATGGCGATATAATCGACTTCAACATAAAGAAGTTGAAGAGTCTTGGCATCACTGGCCCAGAGGGTCATCTTCAGAGTCGACCGGAAGAAGTAGAGGCAGAGGCCACAAACCGAGCAGTGGTGCTGGCTAACCAGGTCAACTGTCCAGTATACATAGTGCACGTGATGAGTCGTTCAGCAGCGGATGTGATTGCGAACGCTCGTTCTCGTGGATGTGTGGTGTTCGGTGAGCCCATCACTGCTGGCCTAGGCACTGACGGTAGTCACTACTTCAATCGCTGCTGGCGACATGCTGCCGCTCATGTTTTGTCGCCTCCCCTGCGGCCAGACAAACACACTGCTGAGCATCTGGTGAACATGTTGGCTGCCGGGCAGTTGCAAACTACTGGATCTGACCACTGCACTTTCAATTCGGAACTCAAGGCCAATGGCACCAAAGATTTCTCCAAAATTCCAAATGGTGTAAATGGCGTCGAAGAGCGTCTTATGATATTGTGGGAGAAGGGTGTCAAGACGGGCAAACTCAATGTCAAACAGTTTGTGGCAGCTACTAGTACGAATGCAGCAAAAATTTTTAACCTGTATCCTCGCAAAGGAAGGTTGGCTAAAGGTTCCGATGCAGACATAATCATTTGGGGAAATAAAGCGCACATCATCAAGGCTGAAACTCATCATTCCAATGTAGACTTTAATATCTTTGAAGGAATGCAAGTGAGCGGCGTTCCATTGTTTGTTATCACCAACGGCAAAGTGGTTCTCGATGAAAGTGGACTTCACGTCACTCAAGGCACCGGTCGGTATCTGCCGTGTGCGCCATTCTGTAACCACGTGTTTGACACTATTCGCGAACGAGGCAAGTACATCAAGGTGGATCGCGATGGCAAAGTCGAAGCTAATGGTTCCAATGGTACCGCATCGAATGCTGCCAATAACACTGGGCCATCGGGACCAGTTGACTACCCAAGTACACAGCCAACTATGTCCATCCCCCTCGACATGCAAAACGCCCCTCAATTCTACAAAGGCACAACTCGCAGCGGAGTTCGCAATCTCCAGGATTCTTCGTTTGCCATTAGTGGCGCTCAGATAGACGATGATAAAGTTGGAAAAACTGCTATCCGGGTTCACAATCCCCCAGGAGGCCGATCAAGTGGTATTTGGTAAAATTAATAACTGTCTCACACAAAACTAAACAAATGTAATTTCATGACTTTTTAATTAAAAATTAAAATAAAAAATACACATTTATTCTTCTGGGATTTCGATATCACCTTCCTTGATCTTTGTGATAACATCTTGCGGGTGTTGGCCATCGACGGTACAACCAACCGAGACAGCAGTACCGAGAATCTCCTTGACAGTGCCTTCCAATTTACGGGCCATGCTGCGAGGTCGCATAGTGCGAGCAATCTTGATTATTTCGTCCAAGGTCAAATTACCATTGTGCTTGACGTTTTTGACCTTCTTGCGATCCCGAGCAGGCTCCTTCAAAGCTTTGATAATAAGCGAAGCAGCCGATGGAACAACTTCGATTTGAGCTTGACGATTCTGAATGATCAGCTTAACCGTGACCTTCAAGCCTTTCCAATCGCCGGTGGCCTTGGCAATGTCATCACCAACTTTTTTTGGTGAAAGACCGAGTGGACCGATTTTAGGAGCTAGGGAAGAAGTAGCACCTACCTCACCACCAACAGCTCGGAGGTAGACTAAATAAAGTATACAAATCGTTTTAATAAACGGGTTTTCACAAATCCAAACGATAATTCAATACAAACCAATTTTAATCTCAGTTGGGTCAAACTTGGGAGGCATTTTGTGATGTGGATGAGCTTAATTGGATCGCTCTACCAAGATTAAGTTGCACCACAAAATGCTTGTGTAGGCAGCGAGAAGAGGAAAAGGAAAAGACTATTAACACTCAACATGCTCCTCACATGTTATTTATTTAAACGATACCATCGATGTATCGAGTCGTTACTAATTTTCCACTCGCTTTCAGCTGTACCCGCACCAGCTGTACTTCACATCAATCAGTAATTGTCAATTGCCAACCAGTGATTGGCAATTAGACATGATCCATAAGTTAAACAATAAAACTCAACAAATCATTGATTAGATAATGCCATATTCAATTTATGCAATATTCTCAAGTGCTAATTTTATTTCAAACAACACTCAACAATAGGCTCGCTTAAGAAAAGAACTCAACCTGTAAATCGACATAGACCCTTTACTTCTGGCCTCCGACCTCTCAAAAGACCCCTTTGCACTGACAAAGGTAGAGAACGCTTTTGGTCACTTTTTGAGTGTTGCCTGTAATTTATTTAAAGAGTGGTCAATCTAGAACGCTTTATATGGATATCTCTGTCATTATATTATAAATAGTTAAATTAAATAAAATATAACTCCAATGAGCCGACTATTTGATATGAAGTTTAAAGGATAGTGTTAAGGTTCTTATCAATATATACGCACCAAGTTGCCTTGTCTTACCAAAATACACCTTGGACTCGACTTGGAGAGAGATAGGAAGGAGAGAGAGAAAGCGCAAGTGTAAGCCATACTGGCAGCTAGTGGCCCAGTTTGCCACTCTCACTAGGATATTTTCTAATAATAACTATTCTTCACATTGCTGCGGTTGTATTCTTTACTCGACCTCGAATCTAACTTTGAAGCCCGCCGTCCGGGAATGCGTTGGTGAAGATAATCTGTGTTGTGTGATCACCAGGACACTAGTCACTCGACCAGAGTGTAACTGATATACAGGAAGCCTTTTGAGTTCCCAAAGGAGTTCTGTGTAGACTAAATCAATATGGATCCAATGATATTTCTTGATATTGCAAATGAGCTCACCAAGCTCAAAATGTTTCCTTATTTTGACATTGTTCACTTTATTGTGACATGTCTCTACCTTAGAGAAGATTTGTCAACAGGTAAGATCATTTTGAATTATATAAACATACTAATATTAAGTTGATGTGTTTAAAGGTTATCATGCATTTTCTCGAAAACATCCGTTAGCATGTTGGATATCTTTTATGCTATCGGCATTTGCAGGTAACATTTTGGCAAGTTTTATACTTGGAGAACCTATAGCAAATGCATTTAAAAACACAAATCACATCATTTTGGCTACTGCGGTTTGGTGAGTTTGCAATTAAAAATGTTTGCACTAAGCACATTTTACACATATTTTGTAGGTATGTTATCTTTTACTCTCCATTTGATATCGTTTACAAGATATGCAAGTTTTTACCGTGCAAAATTGTGGTTGCTATTATGAAGGAGATAATTCGGTGTAAAAAAATCAACGATGGTGTTGCTCATGCAGCCAGCATTTATCCCAATTCTTATCTAATAATGATAATTATTGGCACGGTCAAAGGTTAGTAACATTGCACAATGTACTTGTATTCATGTTGAATCATTATTGGCCGTTAGGAAATGGAAGTTCATTTGTGAAGATATTTGAGAGATGCTGTCGCGGTGTCTGGACGCCTAATGCAATCGAGTTTTTGCAACCTTCTTTGTAAGTCACCGAATTGGATAGAATACTTCTTCTGACACATTTCTATCTTGATTTAGCGCAACAAAAGCTAGCATAGGCGCTTCGGTCATCTTTATATTGGACAAGAAGACGGAATTGATTTCCGCACCACACTCTTTGGTTTACTTAGGAATCGTAATTTTCTTCATCTACTTCAAACTCTCCTCTATGCTTCTCGGCATCCACGATCCATTTTTGCCATTTGAAAATTTATTTTGCGCCCTCTTTTTTGGTGGAATTTGGGATGCATTGTCTAACTTTTTAAGTGGTACTAACTAAACATCATTATCTTTCGTTATTCATATTTGTTTTATTTAAAATATAGGTAAAACTTCCACGGAAAATGGCAACGCCAAATCGGAGATATCACGAAATGGAAAAAGTGAAATAAGTAAAAAGAAAGATTAAACTATTGTATATTATTACTATTAATATATTTTAATAACCAATATATGTTTCAATATTTATCTGTTTTTTTTGTTTCATAATAGTAACTTTAAATGCTTAATACTCACACTATGTTTGTACCATTATTAACTGATACACTATGATACCGTTTTTATAGTCCGGATTGTTGTGATTAAACAATTTCAAATTGTCATTGATTTACCTTAAAACCATGGTTAGTTCTTGACGTATACTTATCCTAATATTTTTTTGCCAATTTTGAAATTATTAAATTTATATAATCTAATTGATTTAATCTAAACAGTTGAAAAATCTGACACAGATAAGAATCTAAAAAACTTTGAATTAAAAATAGTGAAAAGATTATGCTGGTTTCCAAAATTAATGACAAACACGTCTTGTGCGAGAATGACGTTATATCAATGTTGATTTGTGTTTTTTCACAAAAATTCAAGTTTGTTTGCTTTTTGCAAGTGTTGAAATTGAGTTTATTTGAATTCATAGGAGATTATTATATAACCAAAAATGCGTTCTAAGAAAAATTTTAAGCTCTATGTAGAAATGTGCGAGATCAAGAGATGGCGTTAGAAGCAGAAGCTTGACTGATTTTCTAGGCTTAGGCATAATTTTTCCATTGTTATCTTCCATATACTGTAGCGTTGCCTAGCGACAAACGGACGAATACCAAGCCTTTCACAGTGCCTTGTGGAAAAATTATGCCTAACCCTAGAATCACCCTTAGTGTGAGTCAGGCATGTAATTCTTTTTTTTCTAAAATAAATCGACAATGTACGGTAAAAGAAGGGGGAAAGTGCGCCTAAAAGTGTACTATCACTCACTGAGCATATTGAATAGTAGGGAAGAATGGCTTGCCTGATGTGAATGACGCAACGAGGCAAAAAGAGGCTGTGGAAGAAGTGGGGAAGGGAGGAGAGCAATCTGAGTGGTGTGAACGCGTCTACGCAGGTCTCCACCGCCAACACTAGTTAGTGTAGTACTACGACGGAGCACGACGACGCGGCGTGACCCAAGCACACCGGACCGCACCGGCCACTGCTAAGGGCCCTCACTTCACTTCTTGATCACAGCCAACTACACCATCCCCTGGTAAACATTTGCTAAGCATCAAGGCCACTTTTGCTCTTACAACAAACCCACATTTTTAACTCTTTGTGATGTGATGCGTCTTGCTTACGTATTACCTCATAATAATAACTAGCTTATATTTTAGCGCATGTATCTCAATTACCGTTTTTCAACTTTTCGGGTAAATTTATAACTGTTAATAAAACTGTTTCTTTTTTTAGAGAAATGGCTGATAATTTGGACGACTTTTTTGCCAAGAAGGATAAGACAAAGAAGAATAAGAAAAAGGGCTTATCTAACAACGATTTTGTTCAAAAGTTGGAAAGTGTTAAAGCCATTGAAAAGGTTAAGGATAAGAAGATATCGTGTAATCTCAACAATCTTGAGAATTTTATACAGGTTGGATATATTGTATAGTTAGCAGTTTATATTAACTTTTTTACTGCTAGGATGATGGCGAGTGGAAAGATTTTGAAGATGAAGACAATAAAGACTATTCGGGGCTAAAAATTCAAGCTCTTAGTATTAAGTATTACTACTCTATTATGGTGGTATTTTTAAGTAATAATAATATATAATTTATTTCAACAAAAAAGGGATAAAGAAGAGGAACAGCAAGAAGAAGAAGAAGCCGCAAAGCTAAAAGAGCCCATTGATAATCCTTGGAAAGACAAAGGTGAAGAGGAGAAGAGTAGTGCTTCCACCACCCAGGTTAAGCCCGAGGAACCGAAGCAAGAGAATGATATACAAACACTGTTCATGGCTGCTCGTGCTTCTCGCGGACCTCGTATCGACGATGCAGTCGAATTTCCCGATCTGGGCACCACTCGCGAAGCGTACGAAGAACTGAAAACCTTCCAAACAGTGCGTTCGGGTGGGCCTTCTCGAATCGCGCCTTCCAATTCTGCTGCTAGCACGATATCCACTGGCAACAAATACAGCGCTCTTCTCAATAATCTCAACTAGAGATTTTTGGATTTAACTTTTTTACAATTAGGCTTCTTCTAATTTTTCTTATAAATATATCCTCTCATATGCATATATTGTTTTTTATTATTTACAACGATTGTTATTAACAATTAAACAATTTTCAATTTATAACATATGTTGATTTCTATGCATAGTTTGGCCTCAAACTTACTCGTTGTTGAAAAGGCAAAGTAAAAAACATTAATGTAAGTTTATTTATTACTGCCTTCTATTTTGTCTTTAAAATAACGCGTTTGAGGGTTTACTGTATAACTGTGTTTAAATGTACAGTTTGCCCTCAAATTAATGCATTGTTGTCGAGGAAGAGCAGAAGGAAGCAACAAATATATACTGATGTCTTCTACTTTGCCTCGACAACAATGCATGAGGGTTTATTGTATAATGTTGCTTCAAATTTTACTCTTTTAATTTACATTGAAAAATGAAGTAAAGTAAGAAATAAGCAGTGTTCGATTTTTGTATCGGGAATGCTACACTGCTTTCAATGGTTCAGTTAAAAGTGAAGCAATTAAAACGATCGAAGCAACACTATATATATAAATTTTTCTTTTAATAGTTAAAACGCAAAATAAAATTAGTTATCTTAACGTGTATATTGTAAATTGCACATGATTGAAATATTTGAATCGATACACTGAGCATGTCAAACTATAAAACCTCAAAATCTGTTAGGGTTTACTCTTATATATCTCTACTGTTTGCTACTTTGTCATATTTTACTATATAAACCTATAAAGCAATATTTGTTTGTTTTTCACTCGAATATAAAATAATGAAAGTATCGGTGTGCTACGAGTTAGTTTATAACAGAAAATATTCAATATATAAGAACTATAACCAAGTAATAATAATAATACAATGTTTACAATGTTCTTCAGTCGACAAACTTCAACACAATTTTGATTTTCCGACATTTTGCAAAGTACATTTGCCAAAGTCTAAACTAATCTAATCATCAAAACATCACTCACATACTGTTGTACAGGTACAATGTACCCTTAAAGTGAGGATATTCCTTCATTGCAACGACAAGCTCGACAAAGATGAGCATGCTATTCATTGTTATATAAAGTACATCAGTGTTTATAATTAGACCAGTAACGTCATCAAGCATTTTATTTAAAATTCTAGCTTGTAGGTACAAACACTGCAAGTCTAGCATTAAATAAATAAAACAAATACAATGAATGTCAATTACAAGAAATGAAGACAACATATTTACACGAACCAAAGTAATATATAGCCAACATACATTAAACCCTCCCATTATACATCATTTATTGTGACGTAAAGGTAGACTAAAACCCTAGTGACAGTATACTTCAAGACCTTCCGAAAGAAAGCGATAATGTAGTGCACAGGGTTGGGATGCACATGCGCGTCTAAGTTGGAAAATATAATAGTACATTCACACAAACTTATCACTGGCACGATTGGAAGTCAGTCACAAGTTAGGCTCACATCCCTGCAAGCGAGATACAAGTTGCGTTGTAATGGGAGAAACATCTTATCTCGGAGCAAGTAGAGCTGTTGATCGACAGTTTGGACTCGAACCAGTGGTCCAATGGAAAGTGGTCAAGCACCGGATCAAAGCGATCGCGCCACAAGCACGCGTTTACTACCACTACTCTCACTACTGCACTACTGTTAGCTCTACCACTACCACAAAGACTATCACTCGATCACTAGTGCGGATCCGGCGGTACGGGTAGTCCCTCGGGGCAGTGGCACTTGCACTCGTGACGTCTGTTTTGATCGCGCAGCCACACTCTAGCAAACTCGCTCTTCGTGCTCTTATAATCGCGCAAAACAATCTCATCCAGCCGATTCTAGTGGTTTCCCTCCAACAAGTCTTACTTTGACCTAGCGCTATTTTGCTCCGCTAACTCTAAGTGATACCAAATCGTCAATTGTTTTTGTTGTTATTTCTTCACATAAAATGACTATTTATTAATCTTTTTATTTACTGTTGTGTTTTGTTTTTTCCTTTTGACCTCACCTTATTACAAACATGCGAATCAGCAGGGTTTTATACAAAGAAATTCTTAAACACATAGATTATTACTCAAGATTTAATCCATCGCCATTGTCGATTGAAAAATTTCTTAATTTTGGTATATAATTTTAGAGTGATTTTTAATTGTTATTTAATCAACATGTTTTGTCAATAGGCAAAGAGGCATGCGAGAAGACATCTTTTATCTTTCTTCGAAAAGAGTTGCCAGTCAGACTGGCTAACATTATGAAGGAATTGCATTTGCTTCCAAATAAGCTACTCAACACTCCATCAGTTGAACTAGTTGAGAGTTGGTACGAACGAAGTTTTGGAGAAATCTTAAGTTTTGAAAAAGCTGAACCTGACTCACGCGAAACGTTGGAAGCGTTCTGTGATACTTTAATTAAGATTCGTAATCGACACTCAAATGTTGTTGAAACGATGGCTCATGGCATTATGGAATTGAAGCAAGCTCACTCACTAGATCAGCAAACTGAACATTGTATCCAGTACTTTCTGAACCGTTTCTATATGAGTCGTATTTCAATCCGAATGTTGATAAATCAGCATGCAGCACTTTTTGGTTCAGACCTAGCTTCAAATAATCCTCGTAATGTGGGTTGTATTGATCCAAATGTAAGTTTTTTATTTATAAATTATGTGTTAGTGTTTTAAATTAATTAACTTTGCTTGTGTGGCAGTGTAATGTTCAAGCGATTGCTCTGGATGCATACGACAATGCCCGATTTTTGTGTGACCAGTACTATATGACTTCGCCTGAATTGGAGATTGAGCAACTAAATCGTAAGTGATATTTTTCATTTAATAATGTTGCAGATATTTATTTAATCGATACTGTTGAATATTAACGAATAGCTCAAAGTCCAGAAGCACCGGTGACCATCGTGTACACCCCGTCACATTTATATCATATATTATTTGAACTGTTTAAGAATGCCATGCGTGCTGTGGTTGAGTTTCATGGCGAGAATGACTTGCCTGCAATCAAAATCATTATTGTCAAAGGGCGGGAGGATTTGGCCATCAAGGTGTCATTGCATGTATATGTTTGTCAAATGTTATGTAACAGTTTTGTTTATTTCTTAGATAAGCGACAAAGGAGGCGGAATTCCTCGTTCTTTACGAGATGTGCTTTTTCACTATATGTATTCGACGGCGCCAAAGCCTTCGGCATCTGGAATGAACTCTGCGCCATTGGCCGGTTATGGCTACGGGTTACCGATTTCTCGACTCTATGCACGATACTTGCAAGGCGATCTAGTGATTTCATCAATGGAAGGCTACGGCACTGATGCAATAATTTACTTGAAGGTGATTTCCAGTGAAGCTAACGAGCTATTGCCTGTGTTTAACAAGACTTCAAGCAAACACTACACCTCTACTCTTGGAACACATGACTGGAGTTCGAGTAGTAATAATCACGGCATGACCAACAATGGCAACTCTCAGTGGGAAGTTCCGATTGGTCTTAAACATTAACATTGTTGATTTGGTTTTGTGATATCAATCAAGTTCTATCTTCAGAACAAGGGTGAAGGATGCGATCCATTTTAGTGGTTTTTTGTTGTTAGTTCAATGATTCTGTATAGTTTTTTTATAAAAAATTATATATATTTTTCTAGTTCATCAAAGATGTTTCCTTGTGGATATTATTTAGATTTCACTGCCTGACCAGTGCTCACAAGTTTCGAGTTGTTAAATTAGTAATTTAATAAAATTAATTATTAGATCATATTGTTTATTTTGTTTCCACTCAGGTGATTTTAACAAGTCTAGTCAGTGACCAGTTGAAAATTCCTACTAATTTGCTTTATTATTATTAAAAAATCATTGATAATCAGTGATTATTAATCACTATCACATGATAATTGCATTGTCCAAGTTATTTCTTGCGAAATTGCTTGAGATAGTTCATTATGAAAAATGCTACAAAGGGCCAAGTGAGAAAGAATACTGTTGTTTTGGGTGAGAGCTCTGCAAACAAATGCCATCTAGGTTGAACACCACGTGCGTTCCCCTCCTGCAAGATTAAGTGTCAAGCAAGCATACTAATGAGATCAAGTTCTTACCAAACGATTGGTAGAATTGTTTTCCAGCGTTTGTACTCGATTCACCACTTGATCCATGCTGTGTTGGAGCCGAAAAATGGCCAGTGTCAGTTGTTCACTGAATCCAAGCAGCTCGTTATTCACAGTGGGTTGTTGACTATGACCTTCAACACTTCCAGCTTGCACATTCCCTTTGAAAGACAATAGTGAAATCAACTTGACTTGACTTAGGAGTAAACTCATCTACCATGGTTCTGTGAATTACGAAACAGATTAGCGTGACTAGATCTGTTGGGCAGTTTGTGGTCAATTTCGTCACACATGGTATTTAGTAATAGAGACGGAGTATTATCCTGAGGGCAACAAATCAAAATCAAGGGTTGTGAAATAAGATTGCTCGCGATTTGCACGTACTGCTTGGGGCGTCGTGTCGAAGGTGTCTGAGAACTCGTCGCCTTCGCTATCATAAGAATTGAAGTTAGCATTTGCCGTGGCTGTGTGTAGTACAATAAAAAGAAATATACATTAATAATTTCGATAAATGTGCTCATAGATTTGCTTGGGAAAACCCATGTATGATACAAAAGCAAACCAAAACTTTAAAGAATTTCCCCTTCATCCAGCAATATTACACAAAAGACACCATTAAATTGTTAAATTGCATAGTAACCATGCTAAAAAATTCCACAATCAAAACTACTATAATTTAATTCAAAATCACACAAGTAATCACAAGAGCAATTAAAGACATTTTACAAAGAGAATTTTATTAACACATTGCAATGGCTTCCATTGTAATACTTTGCTTATTAAAGTCAAGTTAAGATTGATTAAAATCTTATTAATTGCATTGTGCGTATTAATACCACACCATTCACCCCGTAGTATGATTAATAGCAAAATAAAATTAAAACCTACTCGTAGTGACTTCGTTGTCAGGAACTTCAGCCATGCCTTGAACGGTAGTAGTATCTCCATTGACTTGCTTGCTTTTGTTAATTACTTCTTCGGGAAGAAATTCGTAGAATGGTCCCAGCATGTCAAGAAAATCAGTAACTTCTTGAGTAAGTGAGATAGTTTCAATAACCTACAAGTTAAAAAAATGGTATACAAAGTGTATATACATAAATGGATTCGATATTTATGTTCATAAACTACTAAGGTGAAGTACCTTTTTGAGTTCATCAACATAATACTGCATCGCTTGTTCCCGGGACATATCACCGCACTGTTTCCAGGCATCCCATTTGTATCTGTTGACGATATCATAAAATGGAGGTTTCTTGGATGTATTTGGTCCTTCGTTTGCTTGTTTGAAGAAAGCGTAGAATCTCAATCGCAACTCATCAGAAGGTTGAAAAGATCCTGCGATTAATTGTTAATTAGAGCAATATTTTTTATAATCAGGTAATAACCATTTTTAGGTAGCGATTGAATCACTTTGACTGCAGCATCAAACTGCTCTTTGATGGACATTTCGACCAAGTGTTGATTGGTATTGGTAGAGCAAGAGTATTACTTAGATGGTTAGTCCAGTCGAGGCAATGTTTCACAATCGATTGATTGTGATGCAGAAGCAAAACTAACGTTCATAGTCAACGATTTTCCCTCTTTAACACAAGAAGAAAGAAAAGTTGTTAAAAGCAGACTGGTCTCTTCAGGTGGCGGTGGTGTCGGCGCGGCTTCCAACAATCACACAACGCACTCGACCACAAAGAACTAATTATTATTTGAACGAGTCAAGGCAGGAAGAAAGAAAAGACGGGAGAAAGGGAACAAGAGTTAGGCACTAAGTCATCGCCTGTACAACGGCTGCAATTGTTTTTAACTTGCAAAATCAGTATTATTAAGCAGAATGTTGTGTTTAGACGAAAGAAATCAAATAGAGAGCAAACACGGGCGAATGATTGACGTCTATGGGGATAGCGGTCAGTGATTGATGAGTGAATCACAATGACATCCACGGATTTTAAACTCTAACTCGCCCAAGTACAAGACACAATGAAGCAAGGTCGAGACGCGATTGATGGAACACTACGGAACACTAGGTGGTCGATGGCGAGGCACTGAGCTCATGAAGCACTGCAACCGACTGGCCAGTGGCCCAGTTGACTCGAGTCAAGTCGATCGAGTGCATGCACTGCACTGCACTGACATGCCTAGCTGGCTTGGCGCCACTCACACCTCATACCATCACCGATCGATACACAGTATTACACAAACACACACACACACTACTCACTCTTCGCCTTCAACTCCACTTCAACACTCACTCTCTTTCTCTCTCAGCTGCACCTCTCTCACTCACAAGTCTTCTTTTCGCATCACTATCACACTGTAGAGACTAATAACTAAACGAGTCCTGCTTCGAGTAAATTTCACGCATTGCTACGCAAGCACAAGTTCTCTTTGGGCTAGTTTTTCCTCTTCCATAGACTTTCTGATCATTACCTTTAAGGCGTAATTAGCCTGTTGACAAAAATGGGATTTTTATTATTGCCTTTTAGTAATTATGATTATTATTATTTCGGCGACAATAGGTCACGAGGAAAATGAACATGCAAGTTATAATATCATATACTACTAATATAAAAAAGAAAGTATTTAATAACCAAACTTGTCATTGAGATGTGTCTTGCCGTCTCCAGTTTGACCACTTGGTGGTAACCAATCAATAAAGTCAGCTTCGTTTTCATGTCGTGTCACTAACTTGTTTTTACGTTCTTCTAGTAGTTTTTCCTGTTCGATTGCTTGAACAATACTGTCTTGCTTGAGTTTACTGACTTTTTTAATTTTGGCTGAGTTGGTTTTAGATTTGGTAACTGTTGTCTCAATGTCATTGACAGTTTGGACTGGATTAAGTTGAGACTTGAGGATATCGTTAGAGATCGATTTTTCTGAGCAATTTTTGATAGATGTTGGTAGATTTCCTTCTGTCTGCAATGACACTTCCCCGACTGTAGAAGAGACCAGTTGATTTTTTTGTTCAACCATAGGTGTTTGCTTTTTTGAATCATCGGATGGTGTTGGATTTTTCATATCAACTAATATTGTACTTGGCTTTGCTAGTTGGATTAATTTCTCAACTTTAGTCTGTTCTTGTTCAAGTTGTTTAATCTTAATTTTGAGGTTTGATTTTTCAATTTTTTGGTTTAGAGTCAAGCCATACTTGTTCTTGTTCATAGTTGCTAAATAAGCATCAATCGAATCTGTAAGCTCGTTGTCGACAATCTCTGGCTTCATTTCAGGTTCCAGTGTTGCTAGCTTTACCTTCAATTGCCTTAACTCTTCATTTATCTCCTTCCACTTAACATTCAATGTCTCAAAATTATACACAGCGTTCTCTCGTTTAAACCGTTTTGTATTTTGAACAGATTCGTCCAGTAAATCGTCTTCATCATCATAATATTCTTCTTGTGCTTTTGACCGAGCATTCTGCTTCTGCCAAGGAAATAGCAATAAAGCTTGATCCAGTAAATTACAACATTTTAAACAAGTATCCACAATAGCTTCTTTTTTCTGTAAATGTTTAAAAAAATTTCAGTAACAAATAAAAAATTCCAATAAAACCAACCTTGTTCATTTGTTGACCTACAATTGGAATCCACTGATTATCAATTGGAATTTCAATAGTACATTTAAACTTATTGTGAACGGAGTCAACTTTGGTTTCGAAATCATATCCCTCGCGCTCAAACCACTGCTGTAAACACTTGTAAGGGTTGCCTGAAAAGACATTCTCGTTGGGAGAATGAAGACTATGTTGGTCACTCTTCATGGCGGCGATGATCGATTTAAGAGCAAGACTATCTCCACTTTCTTCATCTTCGTCATCACAATCAGTCATCTGCATACCCCAAGTGCATGCATTGGGATCACCATTTTGCAAGCTGTCATCAAGAATTCCATCGGAAGCAGTCTTAGAATCATTCTCTTCTATTTGATCTTCGATATTTGAACCCAAAACAAAAAATCGCGTTGAGGCGCCAAACTTAATCACATTGTTATTGGAACTTATTTTTATCATTTTTCCAGCTTCAATTTTGGTTTTATTGCAAAAAGTTCCGTGAGTAGAACCGCAATCAATCAAATACCAAAACGATTTCATATTCGAACCTAAAGTTTTAATAAAAATAATTATATTAACAGATTACATACAACATTGCAAACCTTCTTGAAAAGTTTTATCATCCTTGGGCGACCAAAGAAGTGCAGCATGGTAGCGTGAAATGGAAGGATGTTCCATAGTAATATCGCAGTCACGAGCACGACCAAAAATTAGCCGGTTTTTAGAAATCTCACTTTTAGTTACAAGCGAACCATTTTTCATTTGATCAAGATAGAAGGCATTAGTTGGAGGATTTAAGCTGGTCAATGCTTGAGGTAATACAGTTTTATGATTTGCTGAAATGTCAGGCATTTGTTTGGTGAGGTGCTCGCCCGAAGTGGCGTGGTTATTGGAATCGGAAGAGGCCATGCTTGTGTGAGCGCGTGGTGATGTGTGCACCAGTTTGCACCAGCAATACCAGTATTAAGGCACAACTATATGCCGGTCGGACAGTAAATAACTGTGGGCTAAGGCACTGTAAGGCACTATAGTATATATATATGAGATATATCAACACACACATGTATTATATGTTGTTATATATATGGGAGAATATGGTGAAGAGAAGAGCGGACCGAGGGAGATGCCAGCTGAAAGCAAGTGGCGGGAGGGAAACAAAGTGGCGGGTGGAGAAGTGTGCTATGTTCACTAGTGTTGCCTGTGTGGCTGCCCGGGCGCGCTCATCTATCGTTACTCTATACTCTATACCATTGCCCTCGCGTCTCTATTCACTTCTCTCCCTGCCTTCATCTTCCATACCAAATTATATACATATATATTTTACAGCACTTTCAATTCGTATTAATTATTCCAGTGATCGTCCACCATAACGATCGGGTCTTGCACAAGCTCTCTAAGTATTGTCCTTCTCATTGCAATGTGAGTATAGCTTTTCAAAATCCCTCCTGGCGCCAACAATGACTGAGCGAAGCAAGGTGGAATTTCTTGAGTGTGAAAATAAGTTACTCCTATACCAGCAAAGTAATTACAAAGAACTGTGTAAAGTGCTCACCGAAAGGCATGTCGAAATTGTCAAATATCTCAACAGTCTTAAAGATTACGTCGAAAAAATGATGGGATTCTTTCACAAAGAAAATGTTCTATACTCAAATTATTTGAACGACAAAACATTGCACGAAAGCAATATTGATCGATATGATAAACAAATACAAGACCTCAGTCAATCAATCCAATCGTCAAAAGCACAGATTTTAGGTAATAATTTTAACCAAATAAGTGTTTGATTTAATTTATTATTTCTTTTATTTTTTAGATAAAGCAGAGAATTTCTTTAAAGATCAAATTAATCCGACAATAAACCTAACAACTTCAGTAAATAATCACTCGATTCAAGTGAGCCGAGATAGTAGTAATGGCAATCTCAAAAGATTCACTTGCAATTACTATGACTGCTCAGAAGTATTTACATCGGAATCTCTCTTGGATTCTCATATGCGCACTCATCATGGTACAAGCTTTCACACTTCAACTGATTTGTTAAACTTTAATAAAAAAATGAATGAAGCATTGTTTGCACCAGCCACAGAGCTAGAAGTGCTAGACTATAATTCTACTTCATACTCAAGCATTACTGATCATGATAATCACAATAACTTTGATAATAAAACGGCTAGATTTAGGAAACTTATCGCTTGCGAATATTGTGGCAAATACTTCAATAAGCATTATCTTGAATCACACAAGCGCAGTCACACCGGAATCAAACCTTATAAATGTTCCGTAGACGGGTGCAATCGAACATTCACACAAACTAGCTCAAGAAACTTTCACGAAAAAAGGTTTCATCGCATCGATAGAACTGGGCAGCTCAAGTGCAGCTTTTTGAATTGCGACGTGTCTTTTGAGAGCATCGGTGAGATGCAGAAGCACACTCAGCAGCACCAGGTGATGATCAACACATTGAGCCATTCCTTAAATGGTGGTTTCAAGGAAGAACCTGAGCCTCCGCTGGTAGCTAAGACGAGCCACGCCAGATCACACAATGGATCTGTGGCACGAGCCCGAGCCCGTTCCACCAACAACTATGGCAACAAACACGTGTGCAACCAGTGTGGTCAGTCTCACACTTCTACTTCCAACTATCTATCTAATCTTCATATATTTCCTCTTCTAGGTAAATCTTTCGCCTACAAGGTCGCTCTCAAGCAGCATGCCTTGATGCATGGTGACAAAAACTTTCGCTGTCCTTATGGTGACTGCAATTATGCATCTTATTGGAAGCACAATTTAGGACTTCATCTCAAGAAGCATCACGAGAACGTAAATCAATGATTTTTTGTGTAAATGTGTTTTGTGTATCTTTCTCATTATTATATAACTAACTGGTAGCTACAAGCGGTAATCACCAAATATGAATTTTAAACTATTCACATAATAATTTTTGTCTTGTACTTAACATCTTAAGTTTACTATTTATGATAGTAATTAATAATAAAAATGCTTATAAGTACGCAGTCTTAAACGGCCAATCTTGATCTGAATCCAATAATATTGATAACATTCATTTTAATCTCCATTAGTAGGGAAAAGCGTGTATCGTGACTGTCCGTTTTAAAATTTTTATTATTAGTTTGAAAGTGATAGTTTCTATTTTGCTTGTGACTTACAAACAAGGATTAGAAACTGACTAGAAACTTTATATGAAATAAAAGTTGTAATATTTAATCGTTGTAATACATCTTCAATCTGAATCACTCGAGTAATCCACAATCGAAGTAGGATTACGTTTCACAATAACTTTTTTACAAATTGGTTTAGTCTTCGAATTAGTATTATTCTTTCTTGATGTAGAAGCTAATTCAAATTTTAAATTAGATGAAAGCGATGATCCTCCAAAAATAGACTGATTCATAATCTGTTTTCTCTTCTTGTTCTTGATGAATTCTGAAGACTCACTCGATTGTAAATTAATCAGTTTAGCCATTTTACAATCAGTTTCCCTTTCAGAGACCAATTTGAGTGTAAAAGGCAGTGAAGATTTTTGTAACAGTTTAGCATCATTGGAAGCTACTTCTTTTAGTTCCTTTTTGTTGTTCCGAAAAGTCTTGCGTAATGCACAATTAATAGAATAATCGTCTTTCCATCGCGTTTGAAATTGTTCCAAATTTTCAATACTGCTATTGTTGCTGATAGCTTTTTGCTTATCTATCACTTCATGTTCGAGTTTGAACATTGGATCAAGTGATATTCTCTGTTTCACTTGTTTGTCCACTTCAACCTGCTCATTCTCACCCGGACTCCATCTTCTTTCTTGTCGTCTGGCTCCATTTATCACAACGTAGTCTAGGTTTTCAGGGTCAGTTTGAATTTCAAAATGATTGTCGCATAGATGACATTTCATTCGGAATTTATAGATTGGTGTAGTGTGAAACATGCCAACTTTGGACTTTTCGGCATTGTACCGGACACCCATTCCGACGTGGTTGTTGCATCCATCGCACCAAATGTTGAATGGCAACTCGAATCGGATAATCAAAATGCCTTGGTCGAGTTTGCGTGCTCTCTCACGCAAAGGGTGACTTCCACGGTATGTATTGATTGATCCTTTTCTTGGATCCCAGTCTGGTGGATAATACTTATTTGTCGCCTTTCTTTCAGCCATCTTTATGTAGGAAACGGAGCATATACTTAAATGTAAGATCACAAAATGACACGATCTAAAACAAACTCACGTTTGTTTACCCTATTGTGACTGAGTTAGGTATACAAATGTAGATATAGACTAACTTAAAGCATACATATGCATGTATATGTATATGCTCTATACATGTATACTATCTCTCTCCTTATAAATATTAAATAAATAAATAATATAGTCGTGGTTTTCTATATTATATGTTCAATGTGTTGTTATATTTGGTTTTCTGTCACTTACGTTTTTGTACTGTGAGAGTTACGCTTCTTTCACTGTGCTTAACCGATTCGAATTCAACTTTCGTTGTGATTCGAATTCGTCACCGATTCGAATCTTACTTTAACTGATGTGATTTGAATTCTTAACAGTCGCACTACCGAGCTTTTGAACGGTTGGCGGACTCCCAAGGTGCAT